>JBAPLH010000530.1:0-56581 GCA_037897445.1 Ceriops zippeliana
ATCAAGTAAAAAATTAGAATGTGTAGTAGTCGGTCTGAGAATCAACAGCCAGCCATCACACTGATAAACCACCATGGCAACAACCGCACTAGTAAACACCACCAAGGTGGTAGTTGTACCAGCAAACCAACAAAGTAGCCAAGGAAGACAAACTAGAAAGAGTCAGTAGTAGCTTGTGAGTTTGACAAGAGGTGGAGTAATAGCACAAGGGTCTTACACTAGCTACAAACACGTTGCAGTAGGTTGTGCACTTGTAAATTGCAGCAACAAGTCTAACAGGAGGTGGAGTAGTAGCAGAAGGGTCCTATACTAGCTACCAACGTGTAATAACAGGTTGTGCACTTATAGATAGCAACAACATGCACAAATAATAGTAGCAACATAAACAGATAGCAGCAGTGAGTGTAAATAATAGTAATGGCACAAGCAAATAATAGCAATGACATGAGCAGACAGTACTAGCACGCACAGATAGTAGCAACAGCACATACAAACATTAGAGTAGCACGATGTGCAGTAATAGCAACCCGTGCAAGCAATACTGATAGTGGGTGAAACAATACCAATAACAAAGGAAGGAGAAGATCCATATTCTACACTAGTAGTCTATACACATTGAGTGATCATTCCCTAAGAAAGGTTTCATTATAAACTCTTAATAAATTAGCTGAATAAGGGTGGGATACCCTTAGAGTGATCGAGAGATTAACTCATTGATCAGGAAATCATTGTAAATGGTTAAAGAGTGATCCTTCCACAACATTTTTGTATCCATTGATAACAACAATAGGTTGTGTGATTTAGGAGTGATCTTATCACACGATAGACATTTCTTACACATTATGGGTGAACCACGTAAAAATTATCCCTTGGTCTTGATGTGTTTGAGTCTACTGTTAGTGACTTTATCCTTATTACTGAAGGTTATCCTATGATGCCAACTGATAAGAAGAATTTGGAGTATGATGGAAAAGCAAGAAATGCCTTATATCCCTCCTTGTCAGATAAAGAATTCCTTAAGGTGATAGGGTGCAACACAATCAAGCAAATCTGGGACAAACTAAAGAACATTTATGAAAGAGACAAGGTTGTGAAGGAAGATAAGTTGCAAATCTAGAGGAGAATATTTAAAGATATAAAGATGCAAAATGATGAGACTTTCTTCATAAGCGTCAATGAAATTGTGTGCTCCATCAAAGGCTATGGAAAGGAGATCTATAATGCCATTGTGGTAAGGAAAATAATTAGAACCTTACTAAAAATATTACAACACAAAAGTCTCTTTTATAAAAGATAATGATTTAGATAGGCTCTTAAATGACTTACATAGCATATTGGTGGCTTATAAAATGAGAATAGCCCCAATGAAGAAAAAAAAGATGTATAAAGCGAAGAAGGCTGACCTTCAAGTCAATAAAAAAGTTAAGGATTAAATACCAAGAAGGGGAATTTGTCAACAGCTTTGGAGAAAAAGATGGTGATACTAAACTAGATAGAGTCATGACATACATCACCAAAAATATAAGGAAAGAAAAAAGGAAGTATAAGGAAAAACTAGCCTTAAAGTGCTTTACTATAGAGAAATTTGGCACTTTGCCATGGACTACCCAAAGAGAAGAGAAGCAAACAATAAGGATAATGATGAGCCAGTCCCAAGGAGGAGGACAAATTCTTCTGATCCAAAAGAAGAAATTTTCTGAACAAGCTAGATAAAAAGGATTATGAAGAAGAAGTTGATAATGATTCCAATGATGAGGCTGCAAAGGATGTTTTGGTCGCTCAAGCAAATGATGATCAAGACTCTTCCTCAAGTGATGAGGAATCAATAGAAGAGGATAAGGAAGAGCTAATGTAGCAACTTGATAATGAATTGAGAACTTGTTTACACAAAAACAACAAGTTGGAAAAAAAGGTAAAACATCTCAAGAAGTTGTATGAAAATTTTGCTATTGATGAATCTAATCTTTAAGTAAAAGAAAAGGAGTTTAAAGCAAAAGAGGAGGAGCACTTAAAGAGGATTAAGGAGCTGATTATACTTGAGGTAGATCAAGGTAAGATACATGAAGTTCTTGGTGCTAAGGTGATAGCACAAGAGCAAGAGGTGCTGATTTTGCAAGCTAAGCTCAATAAGGTCGATTTCAAGCAAAAAAAGCATGATGAAAGCTTTATGCAAGCCATGGAAGTGAAAAGACTCATCATCAGCAAATGCCATTAAGAAGGATTCTACTAGAAAGTTGAATGAGTGTCTAAGCAATTAAAGACCTCATTCTATAGGGAAGAAAAGACTTAGTTACATTGAAAAACCGAGTGAGAAGGTAAAGAAAAAAAGAAAATTATATTTATACCTAAAAGCAAGCACATGATGTGATGGAGAAGAAAGACCAACCCAAGTTAAAAATGGGTTAGAAAAGATGTGGTGAAGACTCTCATCCACAAGAGACAGACTGTCAAAGATGGAGAGAAGGTTGTCATACTAGCTGCTAAAGAAAGAAGACATGAACTTGGTAAAAGAATTAAATCTAGGTTTGAAGGTTTTTACTAGAGTTGTGGCAAGTATGGGCATAAGGCTAATGTGTGTTAGAATACTAGTCTTATAATGAAGAGGAGTGTGAGGCAAGAGTTTAGGGGGAGACTCTATCAAGTAAAGTGGTAGTCTTAGGTGGAAAGAAGTCATATTCCATTGAGAAATAGTTTTGATTTGCTAGGAGAGATCTATGGAAGATGTGAAAAGGTTAGACACACTATTGAGGATTGCTTGACATTACTGCCCAGTCAAAGAATGTAAAGGAGAACATGCCAACCATTGCTACCTGGTCAAGGAATGCAAAGAAAAATACTTACACATGCTCCCACATTTAGCCAAAGAAGAAGAAGAGGAAGAGAAATAATTATGGTTGTGGAAGTAACCTTAAAAGCTTCTAAGAAAAAAAAATTCATGGATCCTGAATAATGTATGCTCTTTACATATGACAAAAGACTCTAAGATGTTCAAGGAAGTAGTAAAATATGATGAAGGATAAGTCACATTTGGTAATGATGGTGCTTTAAAGATTAAAGGTATTGGTGCTGCTGAAATTAGTGGAGAAAAGCTGAAATAAAAAAATGTGATTTATGTTGAAGGGTTAAAATACAATCTCATTAGTGTTAGCCAGCTTTGTGATGATGGATATGAAGTGAAGTTCCCGACTTCTCCCTAGGATCTACTAGTTTGTGATACTAAGAGGGGGGTGAATCAATATCACCACAATTCGTAATTAATAGGTAAATGAACAACTTCAACCTCTTCTTAAAAGCAAACTCTTTCTCATACTCGATTAAGGTGGATATATTACTACCTATTAATCACAACAGTCCCCAAAGTCACCTTTTAGACACCTTACCTAATAAACAAATTCAAATGTTCTTGTTTAGGTCTTTGTTAAGTTATGGGTTGGCTGATATTTTACTTATGTTCACAACTTAATTCAAAACACAGAACATAAAGCAAATTAAGGACATACGAGATACAAAGAGTGTCATTTACTGTGTCTACCCTTCTTTTAACTTGTCTTGCTTCTATTGAATTGAAAGGTTGCTCCATTGCCACTTAGAAGTTCATCGAAACGATCTTTAACCTCTCTTGAAGAAATTTGGAAATACGTTGAGTTCTTTCAATGCGTTGTCGAATTTTTTCTGTACGTTGTCTCACACAACTCTTGCTTTCACAGTCTCACAGTCTCACCCATCTCCTTGTCTCATAATCTCACTATCTCACACCTCACCTGTCCGTTTCTCACCTCCTTTGGTCTTATCAAATTTCCACCCCTCTATTCTGCCCGTAACAGGTTTTTCTTTCCTTCCCTATTTGGCTGTTAGGTTTCTCTCTCCTTCCACCGGTGGTGTCTCTTTTTGGTATCATGTTTTAGGCATGTCGTTGGTGTGTCGGTTTTCTCTTTTTCTCTCCTTCTCTTGTGTTCTGCCGATGGTCTCTCTCTCTTCATCCAGTCAGATCTCTCTCACTATCCAGCCAGATTTATCTCACCGTCCACTTTGTTTTGCCGTCGACTCATTTTGCCATCCACCTCTTTCATTTGTTTCTTTATTTTTTTGATTGTCTATTTCTCTCTCTACCTCTTTGCTATGTTATCTCCTTGTCGACCACTGGTGCGCTGGTGGTGTGCCGTTCCTCACGGGTTTCTCTCTCCTTCCGCTGGCCTGCTCTGATTTGGCCATCAGGTTTCTTCTGTTTTTTTTCTCTCTCTCTCTCTCTCTCTTCCAATGGTTTTGTCGTTTTGCTCTTCTGGTCTTTCATCTAGTTGTCCAGCCCCTTCAACCGTCTCCTCTTTTCTTTATTTTTGCCGACCTCTCCTCTTTTCTAACCACGGGTTCATTTTCTCTCTCTTTTTGTTAACGGCTTCTTTCAACAGCTGCACTATGCTCTCTTTGGACGGTTTTCCTCTTTGGCTTTGGATGGTTGCTCTAGGTTTTGGCTGACTCCTCTTGCTTTGCTTTGTCTCTTTGGCTGAACCGCACCTGTTTTCTATCATATATACACTTTTGGCTAGTCACACTAGGTTTTCTGTTCACCTTTGGTTGCTCTCCAGTCATGTCTTCTCTTTACTGCCATTCACCTTGCCTTGGACAATTCCTCCTTTGTGCTTGGCCGGTTGTCTCTCTCTTCTTGCCGTGTATTCAAATGTGTTGGCCATACCCTAGTTTTGTCTTCCAAGGCCTTTATATACTCTTTTCCATGAAACCTTAATAGGGCTTACGTGGAGATTTACTTTCTTGCCTGTCTATGTGGCTTTACTTTTACTTTCTTGCCCTTCTATGTGGCTTTACTTTCCTACCCCTCCATATGGCTTTACTTTTACTTTCTTGTTCTTCTATGTGGCTTTACTTTCTTGCCACTCTATGTGGCTTTACTTTTACTTTCTTGCCCTTCTATGTGGCTTTACTTTCTTGCACACTTAACCCTAGTTGACAACAATTACAACCCATATAAGGTTGTGGGAACAACAATCTCCCCCTTTGTAATTGTTGGCAACACTCACAACAAAAGCCATTATGAAACAATTTCAACTCCCTCTAAATATGAACTCCCCCTTTCTTAGCAGCTCCCCCTGTACTATTGCTTCTCTCTCCCTTTGCCAACCAATTACAAATATGAAAAACTCGTAAAGTAAAGATAGAGGATTCACCTAAACTTTAGGCTTAAGGAGGCATTCGCATAGACAGACTCATTCTGTGCTTTTCAAATAGCTTTGTTGATAAAGATTTAGTTAGATCTTGTGTAACCTCTTCAACAGATTTAGTTCAACTTGTGAGAGTAAAATAGTAGCTTCCATAATTCTTCTTTTTATTGTAACTCCTGCTGATGGGTCACATATGATTTGATTTTCTTGATGAGCACTGGTCTACATTTTCTTTGGCTTTCTTTCTTGCATAGTTTTAGTTGCAAGAGGATCTCTTTCTTCATCAATCACATACAAATTTCCAGCTATTCTCTTCCTAGCTGCAATAGTATTGCCTTCTTTACTCTTTAGCTAGCAACCTGTTTTTATGAATATTACCTTATTGTCTTAATTGCATAGTTTGCTGACATAAGCTAAATTATATTTAAGTCCTTTAACGTGTAGAACATCTTTTAGCTTTCCTTATTTAATGTTTACTGACCCTTGACCATTGATGTTGAGTGAATCATCATTGCCAAACTTGACTTTGCCTTCTCTTGACTTGTTTAGCTTTAACAATTTACTCTTGTCTCCCGTCATATGTGAAGTGCATCCATTATCAAGGATCCATTGCTTATCCTTGCAGTTAAATTTAAGTACAATTTCAATTATATTAGCCACCTCCCTTTTAGCTTCATATTCCTTCTTTTGAATTAGTTGGAAGATAGCTTTCTCATTTTTCTCAGCTTTGATTGCACTACTTGTTTTCATTGTGCCATTGAGTGCCTTCTCTTGCTCAGAGAGAAGTGTTATGCATCTCTTGGCATTATGGCCATCCTGCTCGCACCTTTCACATTGCTCCAAGTCTGCCAATACAGCAAACTTGTTCTTTGAAACCACTAGTTTGGGCTTCCACCAACACTCCTTATCAGTGTGTCCTTGCCTTTTATAGTGTGTACAAGAACTCATGACAGGTGTTCTAATCTGAATTTTGTATTGTCTCCCCTAGTATGCAGCATCGTATCTTCTCAAGTTGGAGACATATACTGGCTTTCTTTACCTGTAGTTACTCACCTTATAACCCCTAAACTCTACAATAAAGACAATGACCTTGAAACTGCCTCTTTTTGGGTCTGATCATAACTTGTCTTCTTCTATTCATCACTTGCTGTGTAGGCAAAGTAGCTAGCTTATTTGCTTGTGTGACTTTCATTTTAGTCATCTTCTTCTCCTTCTTTGTTCAGCCGTAGCCCTCTGCTGGCTGACTTTCTTTTCTTTTTGAGATATAGCAGTTATCGGCTGCTGCTCTTTAACCACATACATAATTTTTGGCCCTAGCTTTGTTTTGATAACTGTCTTCTCTTCTTCAGTTATCTTCACCTGAGTCACAGCCTTCTCTTTCAACTTCTGTGGTAAAGTCTCATTCTTCTTTTCTCTTACATAGCTTGTTTCTCCTGCCACTTTAAAATTCTGCAAGTTGTCCTCACTTTTTTTGAGTTGTTGCTGAAGTCTTAGCAACTCTATCTCTATTTCTTCAATTGTTGAAGTCCTTGAGCCAAGATCTATTGTAAGGTCTTCACATATTTTGATCTGTTCTTCAAATCTTCTTTTTAAGACAATATGTTTAGCCCTTATTTCATTCTTTTGATTTTTAGCTTCCTCAGACTTTGCTTCAACTTGTTTTATGTGAGCCTCTAACCTTTTTATGGTTTTGCCCCTTCTAATTATCTCCTTTAAAGTTACTTCCAACTCAACTTCAAGATCTGGTTCTTCTTCATCAACCTCCTCTTCCTCTTCAAAGGTTGAACTACCACCTTGAGTTGATGCCACAAAGGCTTGCTTATATATGATTCTTCATCTTCCTCCTTATCAGCTTCTTTTATTTGACTCACATAACTCTTTAATAAGCCTCTCTTCTTCTTTTATGGGTTGGTAATCTTCTTATTGGACTTTTTTTATTTAAATGATGATCTTCTCCATCTTAAATTTTGCTCATCATCACCATCCTCATCTTCATCATCAAGTTTCACTTTGCACCGAGAAGCAAAGTATCCAATCTGCCCACAATGATAACATCTCAAAGACAACTGTCCTTTTCCCTTCTTAAACCCCTTTTGAATTTCCTTGTGAAGTAAGCCAATACTTCACCTTCACTTGCTTCCTCATCATCATCGTCATCACCCTCATTGGATGATTTTTCCTCTTCTTTTATCTTCAAGTATTTCATAACTTTGAAAGCTGCATCCTTTGATACCTTTGACATTGAGGAGCTCTCAGTTGACTTTATTCTCATCTTATATGCAATGAGATTACACTGGAGATCATGCAGAGACATAGAATCGAGATCTCTACCCACCTCTATGGCTGCCACCTTTGAGGCAAACCTCTCAGGCAAAATTCTCAGAATTTTCTTCATAATGGATGAGTCCTTCTTGTTCTTCCCATGACTTCTAAGATCACTTACAGCATCAATAACCTTGGTGAAGAACTCTTGGACTATCTCATTTTTTTGCATTATGAGAGATTCATATCTCTCCTTGAACACTTGAAGCTTAGCCTCCTTCATTCTGCCATTACCTTCATAGACTATCTGCAATCTATCCCATATCTCGTTGGCAAATTTGTAGTCCATAACTTTAGTATACTTAGCATCTCTCAATGCTGAAATGATGACGTTTGAAACCTTCCCATTTATCTCAAGTTACCTTAACTCTCTGGGATTGGGTCTTTACTTTCTTCTGGAGCTACATGTATTTTACCACACTTATGCCCATGGTTGCAAATACCACTTGCATTCTTGCTCTCCATATATGGTAATTGGTTCCGTTGAATTGGAATCTTCTTACTGTAAGTGGTGCTAGTGTTGGTACAGGCTTCCATTTCTCAGTATGTTGAACAAGTCAAACTTTTAGATCCCTTGAAACTAGTACACCAAGCTGTTAAGTTTCAAACTGGTGAACCAATGCTTTGATACCAATTAAACTTCTCGACATCTCCCTAGGATCTACTAATTTGTGATACTGAGAGGGGGGTGAATTAGTATCACCACAATTCGCAATTAACAGGTAAGTGAACAACTTCAAACTCTTCTTAAAATCGTATTCTTTCTTAAACTCGACTAAGGTGGATTTATTGCTACCTACTAATCATAATAGCCCCCAAAGTCACCTTTCAGACACCTTGCCTAATAGACAATTCGGATGTTCTTGTTTAGGTCTTCGTTAGGTTATGGGTTGCTTGATACTTTAGCTACATTCACAACTTAATTCAAAACACAGAACGTAAAGCAAAGTAAGGACACACAAGATTTACGTGGTTACATCAACGTGACATACATCCATGGTGGACAGGACTCTCCCTTATCGAGACTATCCACTATACTTAAGAATTTTACAATGGATGTTTTAATCATCTGCTCCTTTCAATATTGCAATTACTAAGTAAGTACAATACAAAGAGTGTCACTTACTGTATCTACCCTTCTTCTAACTTGTCTTGCTTCTGTTGAATTGAAAGGCTGCTTCATTGTCGCTTAGAAGTTCACTGCAATGCTCTCTAACCTCTCTTGAAGAAATTTGGAAATAAGTTGAGTTCTTTCAATGCTTTGCCAAATTTCTTCTCTACGTTATCTCACCCAACTCCTGTTTTCATTGTCTCATGGTCTCACCCGTCTCCTTATCTCACGATCTCATTATCTCACACCTCACTTATCTATTTCTCACCTCCTTTGGTCGTATCAGATTTTCTCCCTTCTCTGTCAGTCACTGTTCATCAGCAGTCCACCCCTATGTTCTAACTGCAATGGGTTTTTCTCTTCTTTCCTGTTTGGCCGTAGGGTTTCTCTCTCCTTCCACTGGTGGTGTCTCTTTTTGGTATCATGTTTTGGGCCTGTCAGTGGTGTGCCAGTTTTCTCTTTTTCTCTCCATCTCTAGTGTTCTGCTGATGGTCTCTCTCTCTTTGTCCAGCTAGATCTCTCTTACTGTCCAGCCAAATCTATCTCACTATCCACTCTGTTTTGCTGTCGACTCATTTTGCCATCCACCTCTTTCAACCGTTTCTCTATTTTTCTGATCACCTATTTCTCTCTCTACCTCTTTGCCATGTTGTCTCCTCGCCAACCGCTGGTGCACCAATGGTGTTCCATTCCACATGGGTTTCTCTCTCCTTTTGCCAATTTGCTCTGATTTGGCTATCAGGTTTTGCTCTTCCGGTCTTCTATCCGGTCATCCAACCCCTTCAACTGTCTCCTCTTTTCTCTATTTTTGTCAACCTCTCCTCTTTTCCGACCATGGGTTTGTTTTCTCTCTCTTTCAGCTTCTTTCAATGGCTATACTATGCTCTCTTTGGACGGTTTTCCTCTCTTTGGATGGTTTTCCTCTTTGGCTTTAGATGGTTGCTCTAGGTTTTGGCTAACTCCTCTTACTTTGCTTTGTCTCCTTGGCCGACTAGCACTTATTTTCTGTCATGTATACGCTTTTGGTCGGTCACACTAGGTTTTTCGTTCACCTTTGGTTGCTATTCAGCCATGTCTTCTCCTTGTCGTTCACCTTGCCTTGGATAGTTCCTCTTTTGTGTTTGGTCGGTTGTCTCCTTGCTTGGATGTCTTTTCTTTGTGTTTGGCCGGTTGTCTCTCTCTTCTTGTTGTGTATTCAATTGTGTTGGCCTTACCCTAGTTTTGTCTTCCAAGGCCTTTATATACTCTCTTCCATGAAACCCTAATAGGGCTTATGTGGTGAATTTACTGTCTTGCCCCTCTATGTGGCTTTACTTTTACTTTCTTTCCCTTCCATGTGGCTTTACTTTCTTGTACACTTAACCCTAGTTGACAACAATTGCAACCCATACAAGGCTATGGGAACAACATGAAGTTACTTTCAATAAGAGTAACTGCACAGTAAAAAGACTAAGAGATGGTGTTGCCCTTATTATATGTGAAAGAACAAATGGAAACTTATACCATGTTTCTAAAAGCAAGGACACATGGTACATAAGTACCAAAAATGAGAATGTTGTGGTATAGGAATATGGGACATCTTGGACAAAAGAGGTTGAACTTAAGTATTCAACCAATCCCTAGAGGCTAAGGTATTCTCTAACCTCTCTCCCCTTCCCTCTTCTATTATTCTTTGGATTTATTGTCAAAAAGGGAGATATTTTGCATAAATCCAAAGAAGGTATATGCTCATAAAAAAAAGGAAGTAGCTTGATGGATAAAGGGGGAGAACTTATCAAGGGGAAGAAGCAAAAAAGGGGAGTAGCAAGTGATGCATGTTTCAGAGGGAGCTATGAATAACAATGTGCAGGACTCAAATCTGGCTGTTGATTGTAGGGCAACCTTTGGGAATCAATGATGACCATTGATAATTGTGTAACTCTAATCTCAAGGCTCTATAAATACCCCTATGCATCTTGCAAGAAGGAGGTATGCTGCAGAAAATTAAGAAAGTTGACCAAATAGAGGTAAATGACAAACCTAAAGCCAAAAGGAGAGGTGAAGAATAAGAGAGGAGGTAGCCACCAAGGGAGGTGCAGTCGACCAATAAGAAGAGCAAGGCAGTTGGCCAACAGGGAGAGCAAGGCAACATGCCAAGATGAAGAGATAAGTAGTTGGCCAAGAGGGAGAGCAAGAGGTAGCAAAGTAGCTGACCCTCACCAACAAACTAGCAGTTGGCCCTCATAAAGGTGACAATAGCAACTAGCCACCACACCAGCATATCTAGGAGGCTTTCTAGTAAACCAGCAGCACCTTAAAGGGCTTCCTAGCAGCAGAAGCATGCTCAAGAATCAAGCAAAAAATCAGAACATGCAGTAACAGGTTTAGGAATTAATAGCAAGCCATTATACCAACAAACACCACCAAGGCAGTAGCCATACTAGCAAACCAATAAAGTCGCCAAGGAAAACAAACCAGAAGGAGGCAACATCAACTTGTGAGCTCGGTTGGAGGTGGAGTAGTAACACAAGGGTCTTGTACCATTTACCAATGTGCAACAGCAGGTTGTGCACCTATAGATTGCAGTAGCTAGTTTGACAAGAGGTGGAGCAGAAAGGTCTTGCACCAACTACCAATGTGCAGCAGCAAGTTATGCACCTACAGATAGCAACAGTGCATGTGGATAGCAGTAATGATGTGAGCATACAACAGTAGCATGTACAGATAGCAACAGCGACACAAACAAATAGTAGCAATGCACATGGATAACAGTAGCGTTGGGAGCAGACAATAACAGTGCATGTAGACAGTTGTAGCATGTGTAGATAGTAGCTGTAGTGTATGCAAATAACAGCAACGTGAGTAGACAAAAGCAATAGCACACACAGACAACAGGCGCAATGTGTGCAAACAACAATAGCACATACAAATAATAGACGCAACATGTGAGTACTGTAGCACCACGTGCGCAAAGCAGTAATGCACATAAATCGAAAGATTGTTATAAATGATTAAGGAGTAGTCCTTTTATAAATGGTTAAGGAGTAATCCTTCCATAACATTGTTATATCCCTTGATAACAAGAGTGGATTGTGTGATTTATGAGTGATCCTATCACATTGTGGATGTAGCACACATATTATGGGTGAACCACATAAAAATTGTCATGTGTTCTTAGATACTTACGCATGCGCATTGATTTTTTATTTGTACAATCGTGCTCATATAAAGAAGAAAAAAAAAAAAAAAAAAAGGATCATTGACTTTAACTTGTTATAAAGGTTAAATTCAGATGGATTTGTAAAAAAGGAATATCTTACACTAATTCACCCCCTCTCTTAGTATAAGACCTAAAAAAATCCTCATCAAACACTTATATGCAACTTGGAGATGATGTTTAAGGCATTGAACATAAAGCATGAAAATTTGGAATTTAGGATACTTCTTAAGTGAACAAGCCATGAAATTATGTATTTGAAGCCATGTATCCTTAAGGCATAATTGGCTTGGTAGCCAAGTCATAAAAACCTAAATAGTTAGGGGTGTCATCTACAAATTCTATGAATAAATATATGTAACCAATGACTTCTAGAGAATAAGTGGGGGAAATGTGTGAAAGACACTTGAGAGAGTTTGACATTATATTGCCTTTTTATACTTTTATAATGTAATAAAGTTTAGGAACATTTCTGTATGTGTTGTGCCTTTCTTTGCTTTTGCATAATTATGAGTTCTTAAATGAAAATAATTTACTTATGTGTGCATATATGTTAGTTTGGCTAAGGCCAAGAGATGTCTTGATACCATCACAAGGCCAAAAATTTGAGTAAAAAATTGACCCTATGATGACTAGTATCATAGCATCAAGTAGTAATCTATGGTTGGTGAATTAGGTCTTGATCGAGGTATAACCCAAATCAAAGCATTGATTGGTGATGTCCCTTGAGAGGAGTATTTTTCCATATGTGGGAGATTGTCAACTCACAAAGAAGATATTCTCAATTTATAATGGCATATGAGGCTATACCTTTAAATGTAACCTTTCATCTTGACATATTGCATATTGAGATTATTATTCTTAAGATAACAATAGGTAATCAACCAAACATGGTGGTAAAAGGTTTATGAAAAATGAAGGTGCTTGAACTGAAAGCCTTTAAGGGTGAATGTAATGCTAAAGCAATTAAGAACTTTCTATGGGATATAAAGTAATACTTCAAAATTGTCCATATGCTTGATATGAAGAAGGTAACACTTGCTCACATGTATCTTACTAAGGATGTGAAACTATAAAGGTGGGCTAAGCTTGATGACAATGCAAGTGTGGGTAGGACTCAGATAAAAACTTGAAACATGCTAACAAAAAAAGTTGAATGATTAATTCCTACCTTATAATACCTCATGGGTTATAAGAAAGTTGTTGAAGAGATTAAAGCATATTGAAACATGCTAACAAAAAAAGTTGAATGATTAATTCCTACCTTATAATACCTCATGGGTTATAAGAAAGTTGTTGAAGAGATTAAAGCATAATGGTAACGGTATACAACTATCTTAAGGAGTTCATTGATATTTGATATTCATAATATATTAAATAAGGATAAACTCTTTGATTTTATATCATGGCCCTAACCTTGGGCACAAGTCAAGCTAAAAAGGCAACATGTAAATGGCATATCCTTCATAATCATTGTTATTAATGGTTTGGTTGATTTTTTAATCAATACCTTTAATTTTTCTAGTTATGGTAAATAGCCTAAAGATAAAGGGAAGAAGAAAAAACTGGACTATTAAGAAGGTAACTAAAAATAGGACAATAAGGAGAAAGGCAACTTTTGCTTTAGGCTAAGAAAAAAAAAAAAATCAAATTCTAGGTATTTTATTTACAATGACCCATGTTAAAGGGTGATAGTGATAATGGCAAAGAAGTGTCCAAAAAGAGAGAAATTAAGTGCCTTGGTGGTGAAAGAGGGCAATAGTGATGCTAGTTTGGATAATGGTAATCCCTCTTGCATAAATCTTTTACAATTGATCAATTCATTACATGTAAAATGTGTCTCCCAACTTGACTTGATTTATAGTAGAATTAGACTAGGTAAGTAAAAGTTGTTGGCATTAGTGGATTTGAGTGCAACTCACACCTTTATAGCTAAATGAGTGGCAAGCCTTTTTGAAATGAATATAAGCAAGAGTGGCAATTGTGTGAAGGTAGTTAACATAGTTACATGTGATGTTTTTAGAATAATAAAAAGAGTTAAGGTAACTTTTGGTTAATGAATTGGTAAATTTGATTTCTATGAAATATCATTGGATGAATTTGATGTGATCTTTGAATTGGATTCATTCATGTAAACACAAATTACATTGATGTCTCATTTAGGTGGCTTAATGATCAATAAATATGAATCATCAAGGGTTTGTTGTTAGCAAGAAGCATTCTACTAGAAAGGTGGGAAACTTGTGTTATATTATTTATCTTACAGGTGTAGTAAGGGCCAAAAAAAGGAGATGTTATACATTTAATGGCTTTAAGGGTGATTAAGCCCAAGGTAGTGACATTATTGCTTAATAGTGATGCTATGATAAGCAAGGTAAATCTCCATGTGTTGGAAAAACTTTAAAGAAACATGTAACAAACTACAAAGAGGGTTTTACCTACTCAAATATACAAAAAAAAAAAAGTAGCTCGTGCTTAGAAGCCATGCAAATTTAGTGGTTGTTTAATAAAGTTTAAAATAGTAAAGAGTGGTGGATACATTGTGAATTTTATTCAATGTATAATTTAATCCTTAAAAATGTTAGTGATATGGGTAACATTACTTATAAGCAACAAAAGTCAAATTTGTGGAATAAGGCCATAAGATTTGAGCTTAGTAAGGCATTTAAGTTGCAAAAATGGGAAGACTAGCTCACCCTACCAACAAAGATATTAACTTTAATTGATTAAAGTGGTTTGTTAGCCTCCCAAGTCTCTTAGCCTAAAAGCATTTGGTGGCACCTTGCACTAAGGCTTGGCATAGATTTTGGTGTGAGATAGGCACATCAAAGGAAGCAAGGTGAATGTCAAGCCAACATGTATGGCAATAAGTCACGTAAGGTCAAGTGTAAGATATGATGTTGGTGTCAAGTAAGCAAATAATTGGAGATTGAAGCATGGATGGCAGTGTGGTAAAGTACAATGGAGATGTGTGGCATTATGCAATCGACAACATGGCAATAGCTTAAACATAACAATGTTTTCCTGTTACAAGGTCGTTTGATTTCCTAATGATCTTTAAAGGAATTATGTATGTGGTTAATTTAAAGTATGATGGCTTTGGTATATAAGTGTTTCCTCTTACCAAAAGGTCATATTTTCTAATGCTTCTTAGAGGACAATGCTTGCCTCACTTGAAAGTTAACCAATAATGGTAGATAAATGGTGGTTTTTGCTAACACTATAAAGGTATATTGCAAATTAGATATCATGTGATCCAAAAATTGAATGACAACAATTTATTGGTGTTTGGGCTTAAGACTTAAGCTAATGTTTTATGGGTTTGGTTGTGAGCTTATTAGGAAGGCAAAGGGCTTAACATGTGGACCAAGCCATCATATATATCAAGCACTACAAAATAAGGGAAATTAAAAGTGGCGCTCTCCAAAAAAATATGGGCAACATAGGCATAACCAAGCTAAAGTGTTATCCAAGGTATTGATGCTATATTCTCCTTAAAAATAAGAAAACTTGGTCTATTGGAGCATATATGGGTAAAAACATGGTAATACTTATGAGATATAAAGGTGTTGCTAGCTAAACGCATGAGAACACTTATGAATAACTTAAAATGGGTAGATTATGCCATCCAAGTAGAAGAAAGTGGGTCTAAGCGTGATGTCCAAGGAATTGATCATAAGGCATGAAAATAGGGAAATGGAGCACTTTTCTCGGTCACAAAGTCATAAAACCATGTATTTACTAAAACATGGTTGACTTAACAACCAAGTTATGCAATTTCAAGTAGTTTGGGATATAATTGCAAACTTATAAATATATGTGGGTAGCTAAAGGCTTATTAGAGGAAAAGAGGAGAAAAGTGCAGGAAACATTTGAAAGAACTTTAGCATTATATTTTCTTTGTATACTTTTATCAGAAAAGTGATAATGGTTTAAAAGATTCTCGTATGAGTTATGTCTTTCTCTATTTTTACATAATTATGATTTTTTGCATGAGAATACTTTGCTTATGAGTGATTATGTGCTGCTTTAACTAAGATTAAAAGGTATCTTAGTGTCATTACAAAGCCAAATATTTAAGTAAAAAATTGATCTTATGACAACAAGTCATTTTACAACTTATTTAAGAATAATGCTCAACCTGAGTTATTTCAAAAATCTTTAAAGTTTTTCACTTTGACAAAATCAATTGATCTTTATCCATCTTTGTTCACTTTTAATAATCTCTTTCTAATTTTACCCAAATTTGGATGGACCAACATGGTTCAAAGTCTTATGATGATTTGCTTAGCACATACGGTTTCATGCGAGATACTTCCATTTTTAACATTTTGATTAAAGTGTTTTACAAGAATTTGATCATGGATGAAGGTTTTAAGTTTTTTAAGGAAATGTTATGTTTTAGGTGTGAACCTAATGTTATAACCTATAATACTCATATGGATAAGTTGTGTAACGAAGATAGAGTTATAGTTACACATAAATTGGTGAATGGGATTATTAGGAAGGTTGTTGATTTAAATCTTGTTATTATTATGTACACCACTTTGGTCAAAAAGTATTATATGGAGTATAAGATTTATAAGTCTTTGGTTATATTTAAAGAGAAGGTTGGTAAAGAGTTAAAACTAAGTGTAATTACTTGTAACACATTTATCAAGGGACTTTGCAAGGAATAAAAGACTGATAAGGTGATAGGGATTTTGGAGGAAGCTTTGGGAGGTGAAGGATTTACTCCTGATATGTTCACTTTTAATACTTTAGTGAATGCAAATAACCATGCTAGAAAGATAACCAAGGCATTTAAGGTGTTAAAAAAGACAATGAAGATAAAGGTATAACTAAATGCAAGTACATATATCATTTTGATAAGGAAGTTGTGTTAGGATAAGGAATTTGAGAAACCAAAATAGTGGTTTAAAGAACTTTTTGAGAAAGTGGTTTTGTTAAGTGACAAGGATTGCAAGCCCCTTATTATGGCATATAAGTCCATGTTTAAGTTTCTATGTGAAAACGGGAAGACCAAAAGGGTAAAGAGAGTATTTAAATGACTACTTAAAAGTTGTGAATTTCAACTTTTGATTAGTCATCTTATGTGGATAAAAATAAAATCACTTATTTTTAGTTGAATGCCATTTATACCTTTTTCACTAGTATTTACTAATAATATAGTAATGTAGGACAAGATCCTTGTCCATTATATAATCACTTCTTTTTCCACTTTTTTGTTGCTATTTTGCTTATGTCTCAATATTGTTTTTCTGTTGGTATTCTAAGCTATTTTATTATTGGTTTACTATCATTATTTTGCAATTGTCATATTGTGTCAATGTTTTTTGCTAAGAGAATTTGTAGTTTTTATATAAGTTTGTTGCTATTTTGTTAATATTCCTTGTGTTGTGCTTTTATCTTATGTCACAGTTGCATTACTTATATATATATATATAGTATCATTTTACAAGTGGATTTTATTTAGCTCTTATTTCTTTAAGACATAGGCTTGGTATAGGTATTAATTTTCATTAGGGTACACATATCATGATTACACATTGTTAAGATAAATAATCATTGTTATGATATTATCATGCTTTTAATTCTATGTTTATCATCTTTACTTTTTGTGTCATATTATTATTTTTGAAGTTCCCAACTTCACCCTAAGATCTACTAGTTTGTGATACTGAGAGGGGGAGTGAATTAGTATCATCACAATTCGCAGATATGTGAATAACATCAACCTCTTCTTAAAAGTGAACTCTTTCTTAGATTCGACTAAGGTAGATCTATTGTTACCTATTAATCACAATAGTCCCCAAAATCACCTTTTGGACACCTTGCTTATTAAGTCTTCGTTAGGTTATGGGTTGGCTGATACTTTTGCTGCATTCACACAACTCAATTCAAAACACAGAACGTAAATTAAAGTAAGGACACACGAGATTTACGTAGTTTCGTCAACATGACATACATCCACGATGGTAGGGACTCTCCCTCTACCATGACTGAAATTCCTGACTTCTCCCTAAGATCTACTAGTTTGTGATACTAAGATGGGAGGTGAATCAGTATCACCATAATTCGCAATTCGTAGGTAAGTGAATAATTTCAACCTTTTCTTAAAAGTGAACTCTTTCTCAAACTTGACTAAGGTAGATCTATTACTACCTACTAATCACAATAGTCCCCAAAGTCACCTTTCAGACACCTTGCCTAATAGACAATTCAGATGTCCTTGTTTAGGTCTTCATTAGGTTATGGGTTGGTTGATACTTTAGCTGCGTTCACAACTCAATTCAAAACATAGAACGTAAAGCAAATTAAGGACAAACAAGATACAAAGAGTGTCATTTACTGTGTCTATACTTTTTCTAACTTATCTTGCCTCTATTGAATTGAAAGGCTACTCCACTACCACTTAGAAGTTCACCGCAATGCTCTCTAACCTCTCTTGAAGAAATCTAGAAATACGTTGAGTTCTTTCAATGCTTCGCTGAATTTCTTCTCTATGTTGTTTCACACAACTCTTGCTTTAACCATCTCATTGTCTCCCTCATCTCCTTGTCTCATAGCTTTACTATTTCATGACCTACCCTTACCTATCCATTTTATACCACCTTTGGCTGTATCAAATTTTCTCCCTTTACTGATGGTCACTGTTCATCTACCGGTCACACCTGTCTTCACTCTTCTTTTTACCGATGGTCTTTGATCTGGTCATGTATGATTTTTCTTCTTCTTCCAACGGCTGTGTTTTCTCTCTCTTCCCTTGTTCTGCCGTCAACTCACTTGGTTGGTTGAATAGGATTTTTCCGTTTCGCTCTTTCGGTCTGTTGTCTAGTCATCTAGCCCCCTTCAGCCGTCTCCATTTTTTCTCTATTTTTTCCCACCAACCTCTTTCTTTGTATTGAGTTTTCTCTCTCTCGTTCCTTATTTTGCCAACCTTCTATTTTTGGCTGTCAGGTTTCTCTCCTTCGCCAATCTGCTTCGATTTGCTCCATTTGCCCACCTTTCCTTTTTCCAATGACAACTTCGATTTGCTTAATTTTCGATCTCCTCTTTTCTATTTTGTCGTTCTCTTGTCGTCGGTGTGCTTTGGCCATGTGTTGTGTTGTTCTACTTTTTCTCTATTTGGCTGTCTACACACTTTTGTGTTTTGCCATGTATTCAATTGTGTTGGCCTTACATTAATTTTGTCTTCCAAGGTCTTTATATACTCTTCCATGAAACCCTAATATGGCCTAATTGTGGCAAATTTACTGTCTTACCCCTCCTTTTACGTTCTTGCCCCTCTATGTGGCTTTTACCTTCTTGCCCTTCTATATAGATTTACTTTCTTCCACACTTAAACCTAGTTGACAACAATTACAACCTATACAAGGCTGTGGGAACAACAATTTCTCCCTTTGTAATTGTTGGCAACACTCATAACAAAAGCCACTATGCAGCAATTTCAACTCTCCCTAAATATGCACTCCCCCTTTCTTAATAGTTCCCCCTACACTATTGCTTCTCTTCCTCTTTTCCAACCAATTACAAATCTGAAAAACTAGCAAAGTAAAGATGGAGGATTCACCTAATTTTCAGGCTTGAAGAGGCATTCACACAGACAAACTCATTCTGTACTTTTCAAATAGCTCTGTGGACAAAGAGTTAGTTAGATCTTGTGTAGCCTCTTCAACAAACTTAGGTTCAACTTGTGATAGTAAAACAGTAGCTCCCATAATTCTTCTTCTTATTGTAGCTCTTGCTAATGGGTCACCTATGATCTGATTTTCTTGATGAGCACTAGTCCATGTTTTCCTTGGCTTTCTTTCTTGCACAGTCTTAGTTGCAAGAGGATCTCTTTCTTCATCAATCACGTACAAATTTCTAGTTGTTTTCTTCCTAGCTACAACAGTATTGCCTTCTTTACTCTTTACCTAGCAACCTATTTTTGTGAATATCACTTTGTGGTTGTCGTTGCATAGTTGGCTGACAACTGCTAGATTATATCTGAGTCCTTCAACATGCAAAACATCTTTCAACTTTCCTTTTCCAATGTTTACTAACCCTTGACCACTAATGTTGAGTGAATCATCATTTCCAAACTTAACTCTACCTTCTCTTAATTTGTTTAGCTTTGATAATTTACTCTTGTCTCCTGTCATATGTGAAGTGCATCCATTATCAAGGATCCACTGCTTATCCTTGTAGTCAACTTTAAGTGCAATTTTAACTATATTAACCACATTCCTTTTAGCTTTATATTTTTTCTTTTGAACTGGCTAGAAGATATCTTTCTCCTTTTTCTCAGCTTTGATTGTACCGCTTGTTTTCACTGTGCCATTGAGTGCCTTCTCATGCTCAGGGAGAAGTGTCATGCATCTCTTGGCATTATGGCCATCCTGTCCATAACTTTTACACTACTCCAAGTCGGCCAATACAACAAACTTGTTCTTTGAAGCCATTGGTTTGGACATCCACCAACACTCCTTGTCAGTATGTCTTTGCTTTTTATAATATGTGCAAGAACTTATAACAGGTGTTCTCCTTTGAATTTTATATTATCTTCCCCTGTGTGCAGCATTAGATCTTCTCGATTTGGAGACATATACTGGCCTTCTCCACTAGCAGTTACTTGCCTTATGGCCCCAAACTCCACAATAAAGGCAATGAACTTGAAATTGCTTCTTCTTGGGTCTAATCATAGCTTGTCTTCTTCTGTTCATCACTTGCTGTGTAGGCAAAGTAGCTGGCTTCTTTGCTTGTGTTACTTTCATTTCAATCACCTTCTTCTCCTTCTTCTATTTAGTCGTAGCCCTCTGCTAGCTGACTTTCTTTTCTTTCTAAGATGTAGCAGCTATGGGCTGCTGCTCTTTAACCACATACATCATTTTTGGCCTTGGCTTTGGTTTGATAACTATCTTCTCTTCTTTAGTTACCTTCTCATGAGTCATAGCCTTTTCTTTCAACTTTTGTAGCAAAGTCTCATTATCTTTAGGTAATGTAGCATCAGATTGCTACACTTTCTCTTCATTTTTCTTTCCTTTTGTAGAACTTGTTTCTCCTATCATTTCAAACTTCTGCAAGTTCTCTTTGCTACTTCTGAGTTGTTACTGAAGTCTTAGCAACTCTTTCTCTATTTCTTCAATTTTTGAAGCCCTTGAGCCAAGCTCTACTGTAAGGTTTTTACATATTTTGATCTTTACATATTTTGATCTGTTCCTCAAATCTTCTCTTCAAGTCAATATGCTTAGCCCTTATTTCATCTTTTTGACTTTCAGCTTCCTCAGACTTTGCTTCAACTTGAGTTATATGGGCCTCCAACCTTCTTATGGTTCCTCCGCTTTTGATTATCTCCTTTGAAGCTGCTTCCAACTCAGCTTCAAGATCTAGTTCTTCTTCATGAACCTCCTCTTCCTCTTCAGAGGTTGAACTACCACCTTGAGCTAATGTCATAAAGGCATGCTCATCTGATGAGTCTTCATCTTCCTCCTCATCAACTTCTTTTATCTGACTCACATAACTCTTGAATAAGCCTCTTTTCTTTTTTTGTGAATTAGCAATCTTTCTGCTAGACTTCTTAAATGATGGTCTTCTCCATTTTGAATTCAGCTTATCATCACCATCCTCATCTTTATCATCAAGTTTCACTTTGCACTAAGAAGCAAAGTGTCCAGTTTGCCCACACCAATAACATCTCAAGGACAACTATCCTTTTCCCTTCTTAGACTCCTTTTTGAATTTTCTTGTGAAGTATGCCAACACTTCACCTTCACTTTCTTCCTCATCATCATCATCATCCGCACTGGATGATTTTTCCTCTTCTCTTATCTTCAAGTGTTTCATGGCTTTGAAAGCAACCTCTTTTCATACCTTCGTTATTACAGAGCTTTTAGTTGACTTTATCCTCATCTCATATGGAATGAGATTACACTGAAGATCATACAGAGACATAGAATTGAGATCTTTGCTCTCCTCTATGGCTGCTACCTTTGAGGCAAACCTCTTAGGTAGAATTCTTAGAATTTTCTTCACAATCAATGAGTCCTTCTTATTCTTTCCATGACTTCTCAGGTCGTTTACAACATCAATAACCTTGGTGAAGAACTCTTGAACTATTTCATTCTTGTGCATTTTAAGAGATTCATATCTTTCCTTGAACACTTGAAGCTTAGCCTCCTCCATTCTGCCATCACCTTCATAGACTTTTTGCAATCTATCCCATATCTCCTTGGCAGATTTATAGTCTATAACTTTAGCATACTCAACATCTGTCAATGTTGAAATGATGACGTTTGAGGCCTTCTCATTTATCTCAAATTGCCTTAACTCCTCTGGGGTTGGGTCTTTACCTTCTTCTGGAGGCACAAAACTCTCCTATAAGCATTTCACCACGTTTATGCCCATGGTTGCAAATACCACTTGTATTCTTGCTCTCCACATATGGTAGTTGGTTTTCTTGAAGATTGGAACCTTCTTATTATAAGCGATGCTAGTGCTAGTACCGGCTTCCATTTCTCAGTATGCTAAACAAGTCAAACTTCTAGATCCCTTCAATTTAGTACACCATGCTATTAAACTTTAAACTGGTGAACCTGTGGTTTGATACCAATTGAAGTTCCTAACTTCTTCCTAGGATCTATTAGTTTGTGATACTGAAAGGGGGGTGAATCAGTATCACCACAATTCACAATTCACAGGTAAGTGAACAACTTCAACCTCTTCTTAAAAGTGAATTCTTTCTCAAACTCAACTAAGGTGGATCTATTGCTACCTACTAATCACAATAGTCCCCAAAGTCACCTTTCAGGCACCTTACCTAATAGATAATTCAGATGTTCTTGTTTAGGTCTTTGTTAAGTTATGGGTTGGCTGATACTTTAGCAGCGTTCACAACTCAATTCAAATCATAGAACATAAAGCAAATTAAGGACACACGAGATTTATGTGGTTCCGTTAACGTGATGTACATCCACGGTGTTAGGGACTCTCCCTTACCGAGACTATCCACTATACTTAAGAATTCTAGTTATAATAGATATCTTAACTCTACTCTTTTCAATATTGAAATTACTAAGCAAATACAATACAAAGAGTGTCACTTACTGTTTCTACCCTTCTTCTAACTTGTCTTGCCTTTGTTGAATTGAAAGGTTGCTCCACTACCACTTAGAAGTTCATCATAACGCTCTCTAACCTCTCTTGAAGAAATTTGGAAATACATTGAGTTCTTTCAATGCTTCGCCAAATTCCTTCTCTATGTTGTTCACACAACTCCTGCTTTCACTATCTCATTGTCTCCCCTATCTCCTTGTCTCACAGCTTTACTATTTCACGGCCTGCCCTCATCTGTTCGTTTCACACCTCCTTTGGCCATATCAGATTTTCTCCCTTTATTGTCAGTCACTATTCATCAGTTGTCCACTCCTGCCCATTTCTAGTTTTGTTCTGGCCGGTGGTTTGTTTTTCTTCATTTGTCTCTCTCTCCCTCTCTCTCTCTCTCTCTCTCTCTATTCTGCTGGTGGTTTCTCTCTCTTCGTTTAGCTAGATCTCTCTCACTGTCCAACTAGATCTATCTCATCGTCCAGTCGGATCTGATTTTGGCTATATCGTCTCTTTTCCATTCACCCACTTGGTCGTTCACCTCTTTGTCTCCTTCCCCTATTTAGTCATCATGTTTCTCTCTCCTTCCACCGTTGGTTCGCTTTCTTCGTCCTATCTTCCAGCCCCCTTATTCTATCGTCACTCTTCTTCCTGCCAACGGTCTCTGACCTAGTCATGTATGATTTTTCTCCTTTTTCTAAAAGCTATGTTTTCTCTCTTTTCCCTTGTGCTACCATTGACTTATTTGGTTGGCTGAATAGGATTTTGCTGTTTCGTTCTTCCGGTTTGTCATCCAATCGTCCAGGCCCCTTTAGCCATCTCTTTTTTTTCTCTATTTTTGTTGACCAGCCTCTTTCTCCGTATCGACTTTTCTCTCTCTCTTTTTCACTCGGTCGTTCTTCGTTCTTGCCCACCTTCTGTTTTTGGCTATCGGGTTTCTTTGCTTCACCGATCTGCTCCGATTTGCTCAATTTGCCCATATCTCTTTCTTCTGACGATGGCTTCAATTTTCTCAATTGTTGATCTCATCATTTCTATTTTGCCCTCCCCTGTTCTACCGTTCTCTTGTTATCGATGTGATTTGGCCGTGTGTTGTGTTTTCCTATTTTTTCTCTATTTGGCTGTCCACACACTTTTGTGTTTTGCCATGTATTCAATTGTGTTGGCCTTACCCTAATTTTGTCTTAAAAGGTCTTTATATACTCTCTTCCATGAAACCCTAATAGGGCTTACTTGTGACGAATTTACTGTCTTGCCCCTCTATGTGGCTTTTACGTTCTTGCCCCTCCATGTGGCTTTTACCTTCTTACCCTTCTATGTGGCTTTACTTTTTTGCACACTTAAACCTAGTTGACAACAATTACAACCCATACAAGGCTGTGGCAACAATAGAAACAATCCACTATACTTGAGAATATCAGTTACAATGGATGTCTTCATCCTCTGCTCCTTTCACTATTGCAAATACTATGCAAGTACAATACAAAGAATGTCACTTACTATGTCTACCCTTCTTCTAGCTTGTCTTGCCTCTGTTGAATTGAATGGCTGCTTCACTGCCGCTTAGAAGTCACCACAACACTCTCTAACTTCTCTTGAAAAAATCTAGAAATGCATTAAGTTCTTTCAATACTTTGCCAAATTCCTTCTTTAGGTTGTCCCACATAACTCTTGCTTTCACCATCTCACGGTTCGCCTCATGTTTCTTATTTGCCATTCCACGTCTCACGGCCTACCATACATTTCTGGTTTGGCATTTCACGTCTCACGCATGTTTCTGGTTTCACGACTCACGTACGTTTCTAGTTTGCACACCTTGCTGGCCACACTCATGCACGTTTCTGGTTTGCCCTTGTCTATTTCACACCTCCGGGCAGCTTGGTTTGCGCTCTTGGTGGTCTCCTCTTTCACGGTTTCTCCTCTCTTCCCTTACAGACTATGTGCTATCTCCTCTCTTACCACTAGTGTGTTTGCCTTTCCTCTTATCGTGAGTCACAAGGTTTCCTTCCAGCCATTGCCCGATTTCCCTTACTGACCAAGGTCTCCCTTGGTTTGCCTTGTTTTCACTCTTGCTATCCAGCTAGTTTGCTCTTCCTTGTTGTAGAGCTTTAACTCACCAAGGTCTCACTTGCCGTTGGTGTGTTATGACCATGCTTTCCTTATTGCCGTTCACCTTGCCTTGGCTATTCTCCTCCTTGCCGTCCACACCTCTTTTGCTAGTTGATTGCTTTGCCATTTAGCTTGTGTTGGCTGGTTTCTCTCTTTGGACAGTTTCTCTTTGTGTTGGCCGAATGGTTGGTTGGACGTCCTCTCTCTTTCAGCCAATGGTGGTTTGCCATTCACTCTTTCGTTTCGGCCTGCTGTTTTGTGTTTGGCCGTTCCACCTTTTCTGATTTGTGATTTGTCGTCCACCCTCTCTTGCTGTCCAACCATGTACTCTATCTTGGATGTCCAGCCATTCCTCCCATGTTTTCTCTTTGGCCGATCACCCACCTTTGCCATTTATGCAGTTTTTCTGTGTAAGGTAGGGTTTTTTTTTTTCTTGATTGTCTCTTTGGTTATGCAATTGTATAGGTTTTCCGAATGGTTGAATTGCTGACCGAAACTAGCTTTGTCTTCCAAGGCCTTTATATACTTTCTTCCATGAAACCTTAATAGGGCTTACGTGGCAGATTTACGTTCTTGCCCTTACGCGGCTGATTTAATTTCATGTCCTTCCATGTGACTTTACTTTCTTGCCCTTCCATGTGGCTTTACTTTCTTACATACTTAAACCTAGTTTTCAACAATTACAACCCATGCAAGGCTATGGGAACAACAATCTCCCCCTTTGTAATTGTTGGCAACACTCACAACAAAAGCCATTATGCATCAATTTCAACTCCCCCTAAATATGCACTCTCCCTTTCTTAACAGCTCCCCCTACACTGTTGCTTCTCTCCCCCTTTGCCAACCTATTACAAATCTGAAAAACTCACAAAGTAAAGATGGATGATTCACTTGAACTTCAGGCTTGAGGAGGCATTTGCACAAATAGACTCAATATGTGCTTTTCAAACAACTCGTTAGTGGGTTTTGGAACTAGCTCCCATGTTTCATTCTTCTCAATTTGATCCAGCTCCTCATTGATAGCTTTGACCCAAGCTTTGCCATGTGTAGCCTCTTCAACAGATTTAGGTTCAATTTGTGAGAGTAAAGCAATAGCTCCCACAATTCTTCTTCTTGTTGTAACTCTTGCTAATGGGTTACTTATGATTTGATTTCCTTGATGAGCACTAGTCCATGTTTTTGTCCTTCTTTCTTGCACAGTCTTAGTTGCAAGAGGATCTCTTTCTTCATCTTCAAACTCACTCTTCTCCAAATCTGAACTTACTTCTTGTTCCTTTTCTTCAGGTTGGTTTGATTCTTCATTTACATTGAAGTCATCTTCTTTATTGTCCTTAGCTTCTAACCCCTCTTCATTTCCCTCTTCTATTATTCTTTATATTTATTAACAAAGAGGGAGATATTTTGTATAAATCCAAAGAAAGTATATACTAATAAAAGAGGGTAGTTTGACAAATAAAAGAGAGAAATTGTCAGGAGGGAGAAGTAGAAAAAAACGGGGAGTTAAAGGTTGTTTCCAAGTGGAATCATTCCTAAATACAAAAAGGGAGATGTACGTTTCAAGAGGAGCTATGAATGTCAAAGGTTGCTATTTGTGCTTAATTGTTGATTATTGGATTTAATGTGTTGTTAACAAATCCAAAGGGGGAGATTGTTGAGCTCATCTTTGATGGCTAATGTTGGATTTACTGTCAATAGCATCTCATATATTTATCCTTATTGATTTGATGTTATGAATGTCATTGAAATGTAAAAAGAACATTGGTCAACACCATTAATGGCATGTCAACCCAACATTTCACATATTTGTCCTTATTGATTTGATATTATGAATGCTGTTGAGATGCAGAGAGATCGTTGGTCAAAATCGTAAGTCAAACCTAAAGTTAATGAGTTAATGTTGACCATTGACCCTAAATTTTAGAAATCAATACTGAATGTTGACCCTGAACCATTAACCCTAAATTTTAGGAGTCAATGCTGACTATTGACCTTAAATTTTGGGAATCAATATTGATCGTTGATTGTAGGGCAATCCTTGGGAATCAATGCTGACTATTGATGATTGGGCAGCCTTAAACCCAAGGCATATAAATATATTCATGCAGTTGTCAAAAGATGTGTGAGCTATAAAAACGTGGTAGAGAATCAATGAAAACAGTAAAAGAGTAGCCACTAAAAAGAGAGAGCAATGGTAGAGGAAGAACATGTGTTCTATAGACCAAAAAGAGAAGGCAACAACAAAGGAAGAAAAAAAAATGTGTGCTACAAAATAAAAGAAGGCATGCTATGTAAGAGAAAAAAATAAAAAAAAGAAGGTGTGCTGTCAAGAAGTTGTGTGTTTTGCAAAAAAATTTAAAAGAAAATAACAACAGAGCTGCAAAAAAACCTGAGCTATAGAAGGAGACAACAGCAGCATTTAAGAGAAAAGATTGCAATAACATCCAAGACAAGAGAGTGCAGCGGTGTCTAAGAGGAGAGATTGTAACAGTATCCAGGAGGAGAAAACAACAACAGCACCAAAAAATGAGTGTTGCGATAAAAGAAAACAACAATGACAGCACCTGAGGAAAAAGGAAAGTGTAGCAACAAAAGAAAACAACAGTAACACTAGAGGAAGAAGAAGGCAGCAATGGCAGCAAAAGGGAGAGATAACCTCCAACAATAGAAGAAAAGAAAAGAACCTGCTAGGAAGAGACAGCAATAATTGTAGTAAGGAAAAGGCAGTAGTTGTAGTAAGGAGAAGGCAATAGTAGCAGCAAGGAGGAGTCAACAACGGCAACAAGAGGAAGAAGGAGGAGCAACTACAAAAAGAAGGAGCTTGTAGCAACTTATAGTAGCAAAATTAGCAACCAACAGAGAAAAAAACCTACAGAGGAGAAAAGTTGCAAAAGGAGAAAGCTACATAGCTAAAAGAGATAATAACTGCAAAAGGTAGAGTCTAGCAAAACTTGAGCAAAGACTGGTAGTGAGGAAGGAGAAGATCCGCTTTTTACAATAGCAAGTTATGTATATTAAGCAATCTTTCTCAAGAAAGTTTTAGTCATAACCTTTTTATGAACTTCTTGAAAAAGGGTAGGATAGCCTTAGAGTGATCAGAAGATCAATTCTTCAAGTGATTAGGAGACTAACTCGTCTAGTGATTAGGTGATCATTGTAAGTGGTTAAGGAGTGATCTTTCTACAACATTAGTTGTATCCCTTGATAATAAGAGTAGATTGTGTGATCTAAGAGTGATCCTATCACACCGTGAACATAACACACATATTGTGAGTGAACCATGTAAAACATTTGTATTTTTTTTGGTGCTTTCTTTCTTGATTTCCATATGGCCGTTCTCACATAAAAAAGTAAGATAAAAATTGGATTATTAACTTTAACAAGTTACAAAAGTTTAATCCGGACATATTTGTAAAAAGTAAACATCTCACACTGATTCACCCATTTCCCTTTTCAGTGTGAGACTTAAAAAGGTACTCATCAAACTTAATAATGTTAAAGGTCCTTCCACAATAGTTTAAGAGTTTTAGGCCCTTATATAATGAAAATTTATGAAAATATGAAGGATCCTTTCCTATTATGAGAAAGGAGTCATGTTGAATAAAGCTTTTACCTAAACTAAAGATCCACTTAAACTTCCTTGTTAGCATGTTAAAGTGCTATCATTTAGATAAGGAAGCCAGTAATTGAGGAGAATTTTAGTAGGCTTTAACTACAATTATGGCTTTACACAACCAAGAGTTTTAAGAGATCCTTGTCAAAAGGCCATAGACTAATGCAGAAGCATAGAGTATCTTCAAGTAATGAGTATTTAGTCATATGGAAAAAGCATAAAGACCTAAACTAATTGAAAATTTAAAGATACTTTATGAAATTCAGATTTGCCATCCAAATGCTCTATGAAAAAGGATTGACAAGCATATTAACCAATTAGGTAGAGGGGAGTGTTAAGAACTAAAATAAGTGGCACTTATACAACTTGCTTTTATATAAGGAAGGCTTTAAATTCATTATAATTCTCTTCTACACAATGTATATTTTAGAACTATTTTATGTATTCTTGTAGGAGTTATAATATCTAATAACATTTAGATGTGAAAAGCTAAATATTTTCTTATGGTCATGCTGAGTCATCCATAGCCTAGTCCTACTTTCTCTCCTCCTATACCCCTTTCCTGTTAGTCAAATAACTCGTACAATTTTTTACACCATCGACCATCCTCTCTTTACTGAAAATTTTTAGTGACAAAACCCTAACTCACTGACAATTTCTCCCTCTTCTTGATCTCTCTATCTCTCTCTCTCTCTTCAACTCACGTCTCATTTCAAATGACTATCAAATTCCAAATCAAATGAAAAGTCCAAAGACAACCCAAGATTGCTCCTTTCACCCTTTTTCCTCAATACCCACATCAAATCTATTATCCTTCTCCTCATTAAAAACTCTACATCTATCACTTTATAGCCCTTGTAATTCATTAATCTCCTCCAAGTCAACAACTTCCTCAAGCTATGACTTTTATAAACTCCTAAACACATTTGCACTATCCTTATTTATTAGTGCTTGGCTTTATGAGACTTTTCTTAATAAGTTCATCTACACCGACCATGGCATTAAGGTACGCGGACTAGTGCTTCTTAAAGTCCTATAAATTTACAAGTCGTAATAGGACTGAAATTGTTAATTAGATGCAAGGAATGACAGTAATTGTAGTTGGTGAAGCATACGGTCTCGATTGTAGTGCTTTTTGACATGTTTTTGGAGATTTTTTTTTTTTTGACAATCAATCAAACACAAGGAATTTGTCATCAATCCTCCTGTTAAACCTATAACCATACCAGCTTGCCACAAGGTTCATCTACTCTAGTTATGAAAAAGGAAGAAGGGAAAAAGGTAGGGGCAACGTGAAAAAACATCACTCTTTAGCACCACATCTTCTCCTAAAGAATATGAAGAAAAATTAGCAAAAATTGTCATAGAGATAAAATCTTTAGCCAAAACATTACAATTGGACTCCACACGAATTTTGGTTTAAATAACTTGTTACAGCTTTTACATTTGCTAACCCATACCCATATCGGTCTGCTTTGCGTTTGATTAACTGTCTTGACTAAAATTTGAAGATTGAGTAATTTTTATCTAGACATTTTGATTAATTTTTGTTGTAAGAAATTCTTGAGAAAGAAGTTTGATCTTCTTTTGAAATAACCTGATGAGTTAAAATATATATTTCCTTTTGGGGATACACTGCTTAGTTATATTTTCTAGGTGATCCATCTAATTTAAATTTTATTTTTAATCTATCTACTAGGGTATTTTAATAGGGATTATTAGAAGTTTGAATATTAATTTTGGTTTACTTTTCAAAATTTTAATATTTTGTTTTCTAAAGTTTGCAATTGATTAGTATTGAATTTAATGGTCTATTTGTATAATTATTTTTATTTTAAATATCTTTTTGAGTAATTATTTTAGAGTTTAAATTTAGTTTAAAATTTTTGAAAGAAGTTACAATAAATTTTTATTAAAAAGAGGAAATTTGAACTCTACTGAAGTAATAATTTTATTTCTAAACGTTTTCTATATTTATTGCTCACTTTTAATAACATTTATATCATCCTTAAATTTATTTTCATAAATTTCTAACCATTTGAAAAATTTCAATGCATTGTTAGCTAATTTAAAGTTTCATAGTATTTTTTTTTACTTGAATTAATCTTCTTTTTGTTTAAAATATCTTTTTAAAATGGAAATTTTAATTTTTATAAGTATCTAAATAATTTTTTTCTAAGTAATTCTTTAATTAATATAAATTTATCATTTTTAGTTAATTTAGGATTTGTGTATCACTATACGTGTTGGTGAAGTTAAAGAAGATTTTTTTTTTCGTATAATAAGTTTGTAGAATTGCTTTATTAAAATTTACTCATAAAAAATTCATTTTAGAGCTAAATGATGCATTATTAATGCAATTCCTTTCTTTTGATATCTTACTATATTATTTTTTAAAAAAATATTATTTTTATATTTCTCTTTTTGTTGTGAATTATTTGGAATGATTGTATTAAAAAAATAAGTTATTTAAGTAAATGTATATTTAATGAAACTCATTTTTATTAAAAAGACCAATCTAATAGTTTTGGAGTTTTCACAAAAAATCTATCAAAATTTATTTTTATTAATAAAATCTGACCTTTTACTGTTTTCTTTATAATATTTAATTAATTATGGAATGTAATACTTTATAATAAATCATATATACTAAAAATATATTTCTAAATTGGTAACATAAATTTAAAATTAAAGTCTTTTTAATATTTTGATCAAATAAAGACATTGAATAATTTGAATAATAATTAAAATAAATTGACCCATTAATTAAATTTGATTTAAAGATAATATATAAAGAAACAATAAAGTTCAACATTCTTTCATCTTCTAAATGCATTAATATAAATGTATTTATGCCTATTCTAATGTAAAAATTGATTTATAAATGTCCATCTCTTTTGATATAAAATTAACTTATTGACAAATTAGATTATTTTAATTTATAATTTTTATTTTATTTTAACTATTAACAAATTTCACCTATTATATAATCCATTATTACACCAAGAGAGGTCAAAGTCATCTTATTCTAAGATCGTGGCAATCCAAACATTACCTATAGTTTTTAAATTTAGATTTTTCTGTGCCCGTTGCTTACATCTTCTGAAACTATTGGTCACATAGGATTTTAACTCTATTAAAAATATAGCTCAAATAAAATCTAGAATTATTAAAATCTTAGCCGGATAACAATTATTATCATGACAATAAAAATTCTATGTTGGTATGTAATAGATATCAAATATATTTTTTAATAAGATTGATTAAACAAAGCGCAATGGGCAAGCACAAGCATACAATGATGTTTCCTTCAACGTTGACAAAAAAATTTAATGATAAGTACAAACTAGTATTCATTTTCATACAGATTAAATTCAGTTTCTTCTGAAAACATAGACAACATTGTAAAAATATCATCATCCTCGTGCACAAAAAAAGACTTTTCTACAGGAGAAATATCAGTAACAAAAGGCTGTTGAACAGATTGCAGAGTCTCAGATGGGCATGACACAGGTGATCCGATACATATGTTCCTAGGAGCATATGCAGATTGTAGAGTCTCAGATGGGCATGACACAGGTGATCTGATACATATGTTCCCAGGAGCATATGCAGACTGCATAATCATGCTGGAATTATTTGTGTCAACAGTCATTGCAAAGGCTGGAACAGCTTCTCCAACATTCAATACCTGCTCCTCCTCCTCCTCATCCCATTCTTCCTCCTTGAATGGTTTTCCATATTGGGCACCATTTTTTGGACCAGGTCCATCCTTTTTGAATACTATGCAGAGCACATACACATCCTGAGGAACTCCTCTGTCAGCTAAATCTTTCTCTTGTAGTCTGTATTCATGCATAACCCAGTCTGTTCTTTCGCCCTTCGGTGCCTTGCCTCTATGGAAAACCAATGTTTTTATCATCCCAACAACCTCACCATTGTAATGAACAGGCCTATCCCTGCCAGTGGTTTTCCAATACCCCATATCAGTGGACCGATTCATCCGAGCCCCACCAGCATATTTCATCTCTCTGGGACAAAAGAAGTACCACTTCAAATCCCCAGTTTGCAGATGCGATTTATCAGGCAGGTCCCATGGAGCATATTTGTAAATGTCGACCTCTGCAATGGCTTCGAACGGAAATCTCTTCCCCAATACTTTTCTCTTCAAATAGTACTTGACAAGTTCAACATCAGTTGGATGAAACCGAAACCCAGGAGACAGTAATGTTTTAGCCATCGGGAATGGCAACAGAGAACCTCAACTCAACCAGTACACGGTGCAGTTCTCAGAATGACACGATAATCCACAATAATCGAAGTGTATTTCCTCCTTGCAGACAAAAACAAAGAATGTTTTTTTTTCTTTTTTGGTTTCGCAGACAAAAACAAGAATGTTTTTTGTTCTTCTTTTTGTGGTTCCTCCTCCTCGCATACAAAACCAATAATGTTTTTTCTTTTTTCCTTTTTTGGCTTCCTCCTCGCAGAAAAAATCAAGAATGATTTTTTTTTTGTTTCTTTCAGTCTATTAATTTCTCAATAAAGAAGAAAAACAAAAGGAAAGAAGCGAAGCAGAGAAAGAGAAGGTCAAGTCCAATGTCTAAACAATATCCTCCAAGAACACCACAGCCTCCCTCCATTCATAATCCCAAAATCACACCAAATAAATGGGTTTTCCTCGCGGAGCTGAACAGACATCTGGTGTGCGGTACTTTTCCCTGTTTTTGTGTCATTAAGGTTACCACCAAAGTGAGAAATAATAATAATAATAAAACCGAACAACAATATTTTTTTTTTTTTTGAGAAAAAAGAGAGCGAGAGAATTGGAAAAGAAGATAAGACTTCTTCTTTCGAAACAAACCCTAGGATGATCGACCTCTTTCTTTGATATTGGAAATATCGATCGACTTTCAAATCAAACAAAGAACGAAGAAAAAGATAAAAGCGAAGACACAAACAGAGGCAAGGGGAGAGAGAGAGAGAGAGAGAGAGAAACCCTAGTAAGTAAGGCAGTACCTGATCGGGGAGGCTGCGGTATGAGGTGAGAGAGCGAGAACGAGAGCGCCGGCGGCAAAAGCAACAGAAACAAAAAGAAAGCTAACGAGTGAAATAAAGAAGGCAGGGAGGGACCAGTCCAGGCGCCTATTTATCGCCCCCAAATTCCTAAAACAGCTTCGATTTTACGCTACCCAACTCAATTTTATATATTTATTTATTTATTTAGTGTTTTCACCATTTTACTGTGCGCGCTTGTGCGTAACGAATACCAACGATTGGTAAGTAACGTTCATAAAATAACATTCCCTTTTTTTTTTTGAAATTTAAAAATTTTTAAAAGAAATTTTTATATTTTTTTGAGCATATAAAATCTAATATGCTAAACTATGCTTTATTTTTTTAATTGATGGGTTTTAATTAGCATTTTTTATTTGATTTATTAATCGGATCATAACTATAAAAGAAAAAAAAGTTAGCGTGTATATGACAATAACGAGAATGTAAATTTATTAACAAAAACAAAATTTACTCTTTTATTTTTGTTCAACCATACCAAAAATATATCGGATACCATAACGAAAGAAATTTCATAGATTGCTATAAATTAAGTTTTAAGAGTGTGTATATTAAAAAATAAAGGTAAAAAAATATATTTTGTCATTATATTTATATCTACAAAGTAAAAATTAATATATAAATTATACTAATATACAATTTCATTTTGCTAAAAAAAAATGTTCATTAGTGAATCGAAAACTCTAATTTTGTGAAATCGGCCATTTTTTTTCTTTTTGTTTTGGTGTTAACATGAGTCCCTGTCTCTCAATCAACAAGTAATGTTGACCATTGGTCAAGGATATGGAAAGCTATATATACTTTACCCTTCTTTATTTTTAAGGCATACAAGAAACTATCCAAGCATCTAACTCCTTTATAAAGTTTTCTTTAATGCAACAGAAAGCATTTATTTCCATAACTCTCTTGTTTTCTTACTAGCCTCACTTATTGCTTACATTGCTCACATTCTCAACCATTCTCCATATGAAAGCCTTCAATTGGATGGAAGGCAAAGTTAGTCACCAATTTAAGCAATGGTTTGGCTAAATGAAGCATGACTTAATGCCTTAAATTCCTAGGTCATAACACCATGCTTTAAAGGATTTCAAGTGCATCATATTTTGAATTTATTGGCTTTTATGTCTCTCAAGTTTCAAATGGTTTTGAGTCAGATGTTTTGAATTTCAAATGAATTTTAAGCTAACCCAATAACTTATTCTTTATGTCATAGTCTAAATGCAAAAGTCAATTATGTATTTAAATGTCTTAATATAATTTTTTGTTATTAATATAATAAACAATTGATTAATGAGAAAAATATTATACTTTTTTGGTTAAAAATTATAAATTAATGTAAATATTATTTCAATATCTAAATTATATAATTTGATTTATACTTTGTTGAATATTATGTTTAAGTATATTGATAAGGCAATAATCAAAAATAGAATAATCTAATTTCAAAGTTTATATATTTGAAAGAAATAAAATTTAATGCCATAACTTTAAAAATTTTTATAGTTTTTAAGCTACAATTATCAAAATACTCAATTGAAAAATAGTTAAAAGACAAAAATAACAAATTTATTAATTATAATAACATAATACATTTATAAATTATGTTAAAATATCATGAAATATCTAAATCTCCAATAAAATCTTTATGATAAAATTAAGTAGCAATAAGTTTACAAAATTTTCAAACTATATCTCATACTAATGTTGCAATTTTCATCACCTCAAGATTGTTACATTAATTTTTTTTATGTCTATTAAAAAGCTCATTAGACTGTCATTTGCATAATGGGAATAGTTTTTTCGATTCACATAAGTCTTACATTCCTTTCCTAGGATTAGAATCTAAGACCTTAAGAATATAAGTTGAAGTTCTTAAACACTAAGGTATCCTTAATGAAAAAATTAAATAACTTATATTTGATACATTTGAGTAAATAAGTTATATGATATCATATTTCAAATATTTATGCATAAATCAAAATATAATTGCTATTCATTAATAAAATTCAATCAACTAAAAAAGTAAGCAACAAAAAATTTGATTAATAGTCAAAAATATCAAGAAATTTTAAATCTTTATTAGAATCAATTGAAAATTTGAATTTTAGTTTTGCTGAGGATTAAATTCAAGTTTTAGGATTTAAGTTATGGAATTTTGAATTATTTGAATTTTAAGTTATTCAAGTTTCAAATTATTTTGGATTCACAATTATTTTAATGTCAAATTATTTTGAATCATGAGTTAATGGAATTATTTTAATGGATATGAATTATGTCAAGTTAGAGTTTAAGTGGATTAAGTTAGCTTTGTTTATGTTAGATTAGTTTTTAGTATTTGTTGTAGTTATTAGATTTTAGAAGTATCTTGGTTTATAGTTGTTATTTATATGTAAGGATTTGATTTCCTTGTTGAAAGATCTATGTTAATGTTTGTTTTGTTCTTAGGTATGCACAAAAGTGAACATGGTTAGTTATCTCTTATTTGATTAGTTATGTTTAATAATAATTTATTATATCTTTTTCATACTCTTGTCTTAGGTGGGAGGAATATAGAATTTTTAATTCAAATAAGGACAATTGGCATTTATGTGCTAGAGTTAACCTTCTAAAAGATTTAAATAACTTATATATTCGCAAAATTTTCTTATAATCATTAAGTAGTAAATTTTGAGAAATTGCTAAATACATATAAGTTTCACTTTACCCATGCTTTTGATTCTTTTTAATATGATAAAATTCATATATTAATAACTTTATGGATGAATTTGTAGGATTATTTTTTTATAGGATAATTCAAAATTGTTTATCATATATCTGTATATATGGTTAAATTATCAAACAAATGCCAATACAAATGAAATATAATTTTAGTTAACTTAACCAACAAATTCAATATTACTTTATTTAATTTGAAAATGTAAAATGTATGACTTAGATATTTAACTTAATTTATGCTAGTAGTAATTGTTTTTTAGAAGATAAAAAAGGAAATACATGAATAATATTATTGTTGATACAATTTTTTTGTTTAAAGTTAGTTTTTCTTTCATTAATTTGAAGTAATGTTTTTATTTTCATATTAGGGTAAAAATATAAATAAAATTCTATGTAAAAATATAAATAAAATTCTATTTTTGCATATTTTCTCAAATATAAAACGATTTTTTAAAAATATTATTTTGGCTTTTATAAAATTGTTTTCAAATAAATCTACTATATCATCAATTAAACCTAATGGAATCTATTAGTATGCAAAAATGGCATGTCAATGTCTAAAATATTGACTATGTGATATGACAAATGTCATTTAAATTATAATTAATAAAAATTTAAAAAATAAATAAGTAATGAAAAAAACTTTAAAATGTTCTTTAATTTTTTTCTTTCTCTCCTCTTCCACCTTTCTTTCTATCTCCTCTTTCCTTTTTCACCACCTTTTTTTTTTTTTGTAGATTTGGATCTCCCCCTACCCACCACAAGCATTTTCTTTTAAGATTAACAACAAAATTAAAAATTTCTCAACAACCTAATTTAAACCAATATCCAACCCATTCTAAATCAAACTCAAAATTTTCAACTCTAAAAATTTTTGAAAAACACCAAATTCTAGAATAAAGGAACAAACATAATTACAAACAATATTTTTAAATCCTAAACAAGGATAGGAATTTGTGATATCTTTTTCATATTCTTGCATTGGATAAGAAAGATATAAAATTTTATAATTCAAATAAAGATAATTGGTATTTATATGCTAAAGTTGACCTTTTAAAAGATCTAAATAGGGAACTTAAATATTTTAGAAAGTTTACTGTAGTCACTAATTATACTAGAATAATAAATTTTGGGAAATTGCCAAGTACATGTAGGTTTTACTTGACATATGCTTTTGATTCATTTTAATATGACAGAGTGCATATGTGAAAACACTTATGGAAGAATCTATAAGATTAATTATTTTTTCTTTATAGGATAATTCAACATTCTTTGCCATATATATATAGTTAAATCATTAGATAAATGCTAATACAAATGAAATATGATTTACTGAAGTTTACCTCCAAATTCAATATTATTTTATTCAATTTGAAAATGTAAAATGCATGGCTAAAATTTTTAACTTGATTCATTCTAGTTTTAATTATTTCTTAGAAGACAAAAAGCAAAATATAAATAATATTATGGTTGTTACTTTTTGTTGTTCCCACAACCTTGTATGGGTTGTAATTGTTATCAACTAGATTTAAATATGTAAGTAATTTGAAACTACATGGAAGGGCAAGAAAGTAAATCTATATGGAGGGGTAAGAAAGTAAATCACAATATAGTAAACCCTAAATTGGAAGACAAATGTGGTGGACGATAAAAAAAAATGATGAGTTGTCAGAAAAGGGTTAGACACCACCGTAAGAGAGAAAAAGGAGCCACCACTGAAAAAATAGAGATCCGGCTAGATGGTGAGAGAGATCTGGCTAGATGGTGAGAGAGATCCGATTAGACGGTGAGAGAGAAAACCCGGTTGGATGGTGAGAGAGAAAACTTGTGAGAGACGTACAACCACTGGGAGAGAAATGAACAACACAGCAAGGAGAAAACCGTGTGACAACAAGAGAGAGAAACTCGTGAGAAACATACAACCACTGGCAAAAACTAGAAATGGGAGACCAGCGGAATTGTGAAACGGACGAGGAGAGTAGATTTGGTATCTGTGAGGCATGAGAACAACGAAGTAGGTGCAGATTTGAAACGTGAGACCATAATGTGCGTCGGTATAAGACTAGAACATGCATTGGCGTGAGACCAAAACATGCGTCAGCGTGAGATCAGAACATGCAATGGCATAAGACTAGAATGTGCAATAGCATGACTGTTTAGAAGGGTAGGGCAGGTTGTGAGACATGAAACGATAGACTAGAAGCATAAGTGCGAGCCGTGAAGCTGTGAGAAGGTGAAAGTAGGAGTTGTGTGAAACAACTTAGAAAAGGAATTAGGTGAAACATTGGAAATAACTCAACATATTTCCAGATTTCTTCAATAGAGGTTAGAGAGTGTTGTGATGGACTTCTAAGTAGCAGTGAAGTAGCCTATTCAATTCAATAGAGGCAAGACAAGTTAGAAGAAGGGTAGACATAGTAAGTAACACTCTTTGTATTGTACTTGCTTTGTATTTAAAATAGTGAAAGGAACAGAGGACTAAGACATTCGTTGTAACTACATTGTGAACATCGGGAGTACCACACTAGTATTATCTAGTGAATTGTCTCAGTAGCGGAAGGTCCTTACCACCGTGGACGTACGTCACATTGACGAAACCATGTAAATCTCTTGTGTCCTTACTTTGATTATCATTCTGTGTTTTGAATTGAGTTGTTAACGTAGCTAAAGTATCATCGAACCCATAACCTAAAGAAGACCTAATCAAGAACATCTGATCTATTTAATAGGTAAGGTGTCTAAAAGGTGACTTTGGAGATTATTGTGATTAGTAAGTAACAATAGATCTACCTTAGTCAAATCTGAGAAAGAGTTTGCTTTTGAGAAGAGTTTGAAGTTGTTCACATACCTGCGTATTGACGAGAGCTAGAGTATTAAATAAGTAGAATACTTTGGCTTAAATTATAAGAGTGTATTTTTAAAGGGTGTAATACTGATTCACCCCTCTTCTCAGCATCACGGACTAGTAGATCCTAGGGTAAAGTTGGGAACTTCAATTGGTATTAAAGCATAGATTCACCAGTTTGAAACTTAACAGCTTGGTATACTAGTTTGAAGGGTTTCAGAAGTTATCTTGTTCAGCATACTGAGAAATAGATGTCGGTACTAGCACTAACACTACTTATAGCAAGAAGGTTCCAATCTTTAATGGAACCAACTATCATATGTGGAGAGCGAGAATGTAAGTGGTATTTGCAACCATGGGCATGAACGTGGTGAAATCTGTATATGAGGCTTTTGTGGCTCTAGAAGAAGGTAAAGATCTAACCCCAGAGGAATTAAGGCAATTTGAGATAAATGGGAAGGCCTCAAACGTCATCATTTATACATTAACAGATGCTAAGTATGCTAAAGTTATGGACTACAAATCTGCTAAGGAGATATGGGACAGACTGCAGAAAGCCTATGAAGATGATAGCAGAATGAAGGAGGTCAGGCTTCAAGTTTTCAAGGAGAGATATGAATCTCTTAGAATGCAGAAGAATAAGGCAATCCAAGAGTTCTTGACCAAGGTTATTGATGCTGTAAATGACCTTAAAAGTTATGGGAAGAATATGAAGGACTCATCTATTGTGAATAAAATTTTGAGAATTCTGCCTGAGAGGTTTGCCTCAAAGGTGGCAGCTATTGAGGAGAGTAAAGATCTCAATTCTATGTCTCTACATGATCTCTAGTGCAATCTCATTGCATATGAGATGAGAATAAAGTCAACTAAGAGCTCCCCAACATTAAAGGTATCAAAGGAGATAGCTTTCAAAGCTATGAAACACTTGAAGATAAAAGAAGAGGAAGAATCATCTAGTGAGGATGATGATGATAATGAGGAAGAAAGTGAAGGTGAACTGTTGACATGCTTCACAAAGAACTTCAAAAAGGGGTCTAAGAAGGGAAAAAGATAGTTGTCCTTGAGATGTTATTGGTGTGGGCAGACTGGACACTTTGCTTCTCAGTGCAAAGTGAAACTTGATGATGAAGATGAGGATGGTGATGATGAGTTGAGTTCAAAGTGGAGAAGACCATCATTCAAATCAAAGAAGTCCAACAAGAAGATTGCCAACCACAGAAGAAAAAGAGAGGCTCATTTAAGAGTTATGTGAGTCAGATAAAAGAAGTTGATGAGGAGGAAGATGAAGACTCATTAGATGAGCATGCCTTTATGGCAACAGCTCAAGTTGGTAGTTCAACCTCTAAAGAGGAAGAGGAGGTTGATGAAGAAGAACCAGATCTTGAGGCTGTGTTAGAAGCAACTTCAAAGGAGATAATTGAAGGGGCAGAACCATAAGAAGGTTGGAGGCCCATATAAAACAAGTTGAAGCAAAGACTGAGGAAGCAGAAAGTCAAAAGGATGAAATAAAAGCTGAACATATTGACTTGAAGAGAAGATTTGAAGAATAGATCAAAATATGTGAAGACCTTATTATGGAACTTGGCTCAAGGACTTCAACAATTGAAGAAATGGAGATAGAGTTGTTGAGACTTCAACAACAACTCAAAAAGAGTAAGGAGAACTTGCAAAAGTTTGAAGTGGTAGGAGTAACAAGCTCTACAAAAGAAAAGAAGAATGAAACTTTGCTATAGAAGTTGAAAGAGAAGGCTATGACTTAAAAGAAGATAGTTATCAAACCAAAGCCAGGGCCAAAAATGATGTATGTGGTTAAAGAGCAACAACCCATAACTGTTATGTCTCAGAAAGAAAAGAAAGTCAGCCAGCCAAGGGCAATGGCTGAATAGAAGAAGGAGAAGAAGGTGGCCGAAATGAAAGGCACACAAGCAAAGAAACCAGCAACCTAGCCCACACAACAAGTAATGAACAAAAGAAAACAAGTTGTGATTAGACCCAAGAAGAGGCAGTTTCAAGGTTATTGCCTTTATTGTGAAGTTTGGGGTCATAGGGCAAGTAAATAATGGTGGAGAAGGCCAGTATACGTCTCTAACTTGAGAAGATCTGATGCTATATACAAGGGGAGACAATACAAAATTCAGAAGAGAATACCTGTCATGAGTTCTTACACATATTGGAAAAGGCAAGGACACACCGACAAGGATTGTTGGTAGAAGTCCAAACCAGTGGTTTCAAAGAACAAATTTCCTATATTGGCAGACTTGGAATAATGTGAAAGGTGTGAGCAGGATGGCCATAATGCTAAGAGATGCATGAAACTTCTCCTTGAACAAGAGAAGGGACTTAATGGCACAGTAAAAACAAGCAGTGCAGTCAAAGTTGAGAAAAAGGAGAAAGCTATGTTCCAGCCAGTTCAAAAAAAGGAATATAAAGTTAAAAAGGAGATGGCTAATATAGCTGAAATTGCACTAAAGGCTGACTACAAGGATAAGCAGTATCCTTGACAGTGGATGTACTACACACATGATAGGAGACAAGAGTAAATTATCAAAGCTAAACAAGTCAAGAGAAGGTAGAGTTAGGTTTGGCAATGATGATTCACTTAACATCAATAGTCAAGGGTCAGTAAATATTGGAAAAGGAAAGCTGAAAGATGTTCTACACATTAAAGGACTTAGATATAATTTAACATCTGTTAGTCAACTATGTATTGAAGACCATAAAGTGATATTCACAAAAACAGGCTGCTAAGTAAATAGTAAAGAAGGAAATACTATTGTAGTCGAGAAGAGAACAATTGGAAATTTATATGTGATTGATGAGGACAAGACAAACAACTATTTACTTACAAAAGAAGAAGAAAATCAACTCCAACATAGGAGGCTGGGACACTTAACACAGAAGAACATGAGGAAGCTCACCACTACTTATGCAATCAGAGACATTCTAGACCTTAAAAGAAAGAAAGAAAGAGTATGTTTGTTCAGTATGCTCTAAAGGAAAATAGGTCAAAAAGGAGTACAAAACCAAAAAGTATAGTTCTGAAGTAGTGCTTGACATTGTACATATTGATTTATGTGGGCTGATGAGAACGAAAGGGTTAAATGGTGAAAGGTACTTTATTTTGTTTGTTGATGATTATTCTAGAAGGACCTACATCATGCACCTCAAATACAAGTCAGAAGTTTTGAAATGCATTAAGAGATACATAAGATTGGCTGAAAATGAGAGTGGAAAGAAGATCAAAGTATTGAGGTCAGATTAAGGCATTGAATTTACAAATGAAACTTTTGAAGATTACCTTAAGAAGCATGGTATTTACCATCAGATGGCAGCAACAGGAACACCTTAACAAAACGGGGTGGTAGAGAGGAAAAATAGAGTAGTGGTTGAAATGGCAAGGACTCTACTATTGGAATCCAAGTTTCACATAAGATTTTGGACAGAAGCAACATTTACAGTTGTGCACCTGCTGAACAAAGTTTTACTAAGGCCCAGTATTGATAAGACTCCACATGAGCTATGGAGTGGGAAGAAAACAATAACCAAGTATCTCAAAAGCTTTAGCAGCCCATGTTTTGTGAAGAACAAAGAGAAAAACTTGGGGAAATTCAATGTTAGGTCTGATGAAGGTATCTTTATGGGATACTCAGCAAAGAAAAAAGGTTACAGAGTTTTTTTTTTTTTTTTTTGCATAAGTTAGGAAAAGCTATCATTTCCAATGATGTGAGAATAGATGAGAATTGGAAAACAATGCATAATGGAGAAGCTGAGGACAATGAAGAAGATGACTTCAAGATAGATGAAGAATCAAACCAACATGAAGAAAAGGAACAAGAAGTAAGTTCAGACTCAGAGAAGAGTGAGTCTGAAGATAAAGAAAGAGATCCTCTTGCAACTAAGACTGTGCAAGAAAGAAGGACAAAGAAAAAGTGGACCAGTGCTCATCAAGGAAATCAGATTATAGGTGACCCATCAATAGGAGTTACAACAAGAAGAAGAATTGTGAGAGCTACTACTTTACTCTCATAAGTTGAACCTAAATCTATTGAAGAGGCTACACAAGACAAAGCCTGGTTCAAAGCTATCAATAAGGAGCTAGATTAAATCGAAAAGAATGATACATAGGACCTGGTTCCAAGACCTACTAAAAAGAATGTCATAGGAACAAAATGGGTGTTTAGGAATAAACACAATGAAGATGGCAAGGTGGTGAGGAACAAGGCTAGGCTAGTTTGTAAAGGCTACACTTAGATAGAATGAGTAGATATTGATGAAACTTTTGCACAAGTGGCAAGGTTAGAATCTATTAGAATGTTCTTAGCTTTGGCAGCACATAAGAGGTATAAAGTTTATCAGATGGATGTAAAATCATCCTTTCTGAATGGGCTCCTAAAAGAAGAAGTGTATATTGAACAACCCGATGGTGTACAAATTAGTAAGGAAGAGACACATGTGTGCAAGCTGATGAAAGCCTTGTATGACCTTAAACAAGCCCCAAGAGCATGGTACAACAGGTTGGATGTGTACTTGACAAGGTTGAACTTCAGAAGAGGGGTAATTGATAATAACTTATATGTGTTCAAATCAGAGAAAGGCTAGTCGATAACCATAGTATATGTAGATGACATCATCTTTGGAGGGGATCACTCTGAGTTATGCCAAGATTTTGCACAGAAGATGAGTGAGGAATTTGAGATGTCATTGATTGGAGAAATGAATTACTTTCTTGGATTACAGATAAAATAGTATGAAGAAGGTATTTTTATTTCTTAGATGAAATATGGCAAAGAGATGTTGAAAAAGTTTGGTATGGAGGATAGCAGACCTATCAGTACCCTTATGATAATGGGTTGCTAGTTAACAAAAGATCAAGATAGATGGAGTACAAGTCCTACAAAATATAGGAAGATGATAAGGAACCTTCTGTACCTTACAGCATCAAGGCTTGATCTTATGCAAACTGTGTGTGTTGCTAGCAGATTCCAAGCTAATCCTAAGGAATCTCATGTGTTGGTGGTGAAAAGAATCCTAAGATACCTCAAAGGGACACTGGAAATGGGTGGATACCATGGATTTTGTAAAATTATAAGCATACACTAATGCAAACTAGGCAGGAAGTACAAATGACAGAAAATCAACCAGTGGTTGCAGTTTCTACTTGGGTTCAAAGTGTGTTACTTGGTTAAGTAGAAAGCAAAACAATGTTTCTTTGAGCATAACTAAGGTTGAGTATATGACTGCTTGTGCAATATGTACTCAGGTGATATGGATGAAAAGATAATTTGCAGACTTGGGTGTTGAAGTAAAGTTACCAGTGAGTGTACTTTGTGATAATCAAAGTGCTATTGATTTTAGTAAGAATCCGGTTTAACATTTAAGGAGCATGCATTTTGACATCTGGTATCACTTCATCAAAGATCAAATGGAACAAGGTACAATTTAGTTGGAGTATGTTAGTACTAAAGATCAAATTTCAGATATTCTAACTAAACCTTTGTCCATAGAGTTGTTTTTGAAAAGTACAGAATGAGTCTGTCTATGTAAATGCCTCCTTAAAGAAGACTTAATCAAGAACATCTTATTTGTTTAATAAGTAAGGTGTCTAAAAGGTGACTTTGGAGACTATTGTGATTATTAGGTAACAATAGATCTACTTTAGTCGAATCTGACAAAGAGTTCACTTTTGAGAAGAGTTTGAAGTTGTTTATATACCTGTGTATTGATAAAAGCTAAAGTATTAAATAAGTAGAATACTTTGGCTTAAATTATCAGAGTGTGTTTTTAATGGGTGTGATACTGATTCATCTCCCCCCTCAATATTACAAATTAGTAGATCTTAGGGTGAAGTTGAGAACTTCACATTTAATTCATTTAAAAATATATTTTTAAAATTAATCTAAAGTAATAGTTTTATTTTTTATTAAGGTAACTATAAATAAATCAAAACTTTTGTATATTTTCTCAAATATAATATGACATTTAAAAGTAACAGTTTAATCTTTAAAAAATTATTTTGTAACAAATATAATATATCATCAATTGAATTTAATAGGATTTATTCATATGCACACATGGCATGTCAATGTCTAAAAAATTGACTATATGACATGGCACATACCATTTAAATTATAATTAATGAAAATAAATAAATAAATATTAAAAAATTAAAAGTTTTCTCTAATTTTTTTCCTTTTTCTCATCTTACACCCTTCTTCTCTCTCTATTTTCCTTATCTACCACCTTTCTCTTTTATTTTTAGATCTCCAACTTTCTTCCTTAATTATTTTTTTTAGATTAAGAACAAAATAAAAAATTTATCAACAACCTAATATAAACCAAATAACCAACCTATTGTAAATTAAATTCAAAAATTTGAACCTTATTTGTCAATAATGAACAATATCACCATGTACAATAATTATTCTTTTAAAAAATCATCCCTATAGAGTTTTTGAAAAACACCAAGGTTTAGAATAAAGGAACAAAATATAATTACAAGTATTATTTTTGAATCCTAAACAAGGATCAAAATCTAAACTTGGACCTAGTAATACAATTTAAATTACCGAATTCATCCCCATCAAATTAAATCTCTATTTATGTAAGAACATACTCATAACATCAAAATGCCATTACCCCATCATCTCAACATCAAGCAATCAAAATACTACCAAAACCACATGACTTACATCCCAGGCTTATAGTTCCTCAAGAACCAAAACCAAAAGTAGAATTTTAAATTGCATAGACAAAAGTAAAATAATATCCAAACTTAAAACCAACAATGCTTTAAAAAAAAAAAGATTAAGGCTTAAACATGAAACTAATACACCTAGTTGGCCGCTTTATTTTTTTTTTCCTTTTCAAAACCACAACATTCATGGATAGACATGGAAAAATCATTGTCAAAAGAAAAGACATAAGAAAAGAATTTTACAAAAGGGTACACTAAATCAAAGCCATTACCTTATTCCTTTTTTAATTTAGTTACAATATTCAATTTCAAAAACTTGTAGTTAATCGAACCAAACTAAAATATTATTTTTATATATTTTTTATTTTAACAATATTAAAAATTATTACTAAGACAACTATTAATAACAAATAAATGTTAATAAATTATTATTATATCTTAAATAGTCACTCATTTATTTTATATATATTGATAATTATAATTTTTTGAAAAATAAATCAAATATAATTTTTTTACATTTAAATTAAAATCTTAAATTTTTTTTATCCAATTCAATTAGCCAAAGAGTTAAAAAAAATTGAGCTAAAATTTTTAGTAGGCAAGCTGGTTGTTTTGTTGATTTAATTTTTCTGCCTTGAATTAAAGTTGTGTATTGCTGTGTAAATTTTTATCTCAACTATTACTTGAAATCATAGATAGCATGAACCGTGTTAATAGCAAGGGCATCCTTACGTTTAATGGACAGAATTATCAATTATGAAAGGTTATAATGCTCTCATATCTAATATTCCTTGGTCTTGATGTATTTGAGTCTACTATTAGTGACTTTATCCTTATTATTGAAGGTGATCCTATCATCCTGATTGGTAAGAAAAATTTGGAGTATGATGGAAAAGCGAGAAATGCCTTATATCCCTCCTTGTCAGATAAAGAATTCATTAAGGTGATAGGGTACAACACAACTAAGCAAATCTGGGACAAACTGAAGAACATTTATGAAAGAGAAGGTTGTGAAGGAAGCTAAGTTACAAACCTAGAGGAGAATATTTAAAGATATAAAGATGCAAAATGATGAGACTGTAGATGCATTCTTCACAAGAGTTAACAAAATTGTGTGCTCCATTAAAAGTTATGGAGAGGAGATCTACGATAACATTGTGGTAAGGAAAATACTTAGAACCTTACTAAAAACTTACAACACAAAAGTCTTTTTTATAGAAGATAGAGATTTAGATAGGTTGCTCTTAGATGACTTTGTATAGTATAGTATATTGGTGGCGTATAAAATGAGAATATCCTCAATGAAGAAAAAAAAGTTGTATAAAGCGAAGAAGAAGTTAACCTTCAAGCTAATAAAGTAGTTAAGGATTAAAGACCAAGAAGAGGAATTCATTAGCCGCTTTGGAGAAGAAGATGGTGATACTAAACTAGATAGGGTCATGACATACATCACCAACAATATAAGGAAAGAAAAAGGGAAGTATAAGGGAAAACTAGCATTGAAGTGCTTTACTATAGAGCAATTTGGCACTTTGCCATGGACTACCTAAAGAGAAGAGAAGCAAACAATAAGGATAATGATGAGCTGGTCCCAAGGAGGAGGACAAATTCTTCTGATCAAAAAAAAGATTTTCTGAACAAGCTAGATAAAAAAGGATTATGAAGAAGAAGTTGATGATGATTCTAATGATGAGGTTGCAAAGGATGTGTTGGTCATTCAAGCAAATGATGATCAAGACTCTTCTTCTAGTGATAAGGAATCAATATAATAGGATAAGGATGAGTTAGTGTAGCAACTTGAGAATGAATTGAGTGCTTGTTTGCACAAAAACAACAAGTTAGAAAAAGAGGTAAAACATCTCAAGAAGTATGAAAATTTTGCTATTGATGAATCTAATCTTTAAGTAAAAGAAAAGGATTTTGAAGCAAAAGAGGAGGAGCACTTAAAGAGAATTGAGGAGCTGATTATACTTGAGGCAGAGCAAGGTGAGATACATGAAGATCTTGGTGCTAAGGTGATTGCATAAGAGCTGATTTTGCAAGCCAAGGTCCATAAGGCCAAGTCTGAACTAAAGAAGCATGAAGAAAGCTTTATGTAAGCTATGGAAGTGAAAAGAAAGTCATTGTCAGCAAATGCCATCAAGGAGGATGCTACCAGAAAGTTGAATGAGTGTCTAAGCAATCAAAGACCTCATTCTATGGGGAAGAAAAGACTTGTTTACATTGAAAAGCCGAGTGAGAAGGTAAAAGAAAAAAAAGAAAATTATATTATATTTATACTCGAAAGCAAGCACATGACATGATAGAGAAGAAAAAACAACCCAAGTTAAAATGGGTTAGGAAAGACGTGGTAGAAACTCTCATCCACAGGAGACAGACTGTCAAAGATGGAGAGAAGGTTATCATACCAGCTACTAAAGAAAGAAGACATGAACTTGGTAAAAGAAGTAAATCTAGGTTTGAAGGTTTTTACTGGAGTTGTGGTAAGTATGGGCATAAGGCTAATATGTGTTGGAATACTAGGCCTATAATGAAGAGGAGTGTGAGGTACGAGTTTAGGGGGAGATTCTATTAAGTAAAGAGGTAGTCTCAAGTGGAAAGAAGTCATATTCCACTTAGAAATAGTTTTGATTTGCTAGAAGAGATCTATGGAAGATGAAAAAAGGTTGGACACACTGCTGAGGACTGCTTGACATTATTGCCTAGTCAAAGAAGGAAAAGGAGAACATGCCAAACATTGCTACCTAGTCAAGGAATGCAAAGAAAAATACCTATACATGCTCCCACATTCAGCCAAAGAAGAAGATTGTGTGATTTATGAGTAATCCTATCCCATTATGGACGTAGTTGACACATTATGGGTGAACCACATAAAAACTATCATGTGTTCTTAGATGCTTGTGCATGCGCATTGATTTTTTATTTGTACGGTCATGCTTATATAAAGAATAAAAATAAAAAATTGGATCATTGACTTTAACAAGTCATAAAGGTTAAATTCAAACGAATTTGTAAAAAAGGAATATCTCACATTGATTCACCCCCTCTTTTAGTATAAGACCTAAAAGAATCCTCATCAAACACTTATGGGCAACTTGGAGATGATGTTTAAGGCATTCAACATAAAGCATGAAAATAAAGAATTCAGGGTAGTTCTTAAGCCAACAAGCCATGAAACTATGTATTTGAAGCCATGTATCCTTAAAGCATAATTGGCTTGGTAGCCAAGTCATAAAAACCTAAATAGTTAAGGGTGTCATATACAAATTCTATGAATAAATATTTGTAGCCAATGACTTATTAGAGAATAAGAGGGGGAAAAGTGTGAAAAACACTTGAGAGAGTTTGACATTATATTGCCTTTTATACTTTTATAATGTAATAAAGTTTAGGAACATTTCTATATGTGTTGTGCCTTTCTTTTCTTAAGCATAATTATGAGTTCTTAAATGAAAATACTTTACTTATGTGTGCATATGTGTTAGTTTGGCTAAGGCCAAGAGATGTCTTGATACCATCACAAGGCCAAAAATTTGAGTAAAAAAAAATTGACCTATGATGACTAGTATCATAGCATTAAGCATTGATCTATGGTTGGTGAATTAGGTCTTGATCGATTATAACCCAAATCAAAGCATTGTTTGGTGATATCCCTTAAGAGGAGTATTTTTCCATATATGGCAGATTGTCAACTCACAAAGAAGATATTCTCAATTTATAATGGCATATGAGGCTATACCTTTGAATGTAACCTTTCATCTTGACATGTTGCATATTGAGATTATTATTCATAAGATAACAATAGGTAATCAACCAAACATGGTGGTAAAAAAGGTTTATGAAAAAATAAAGGTGCTTGAACTTAAAGCCTTTAAGGATGAATGTAATGCTAAAGCAATTAAGAACTTTCTATGGGATCTAAAGTAATACTTCAAAATTGTCCATATGCTTGATATGAAGAAGGTAACACTTACTAACATGTATCTTACTAAGGATATGAAACTATAAAGGTGGACTAAGCTTGATGACAATGCAAGTGTGGGTAGGACTCAAATAAAAAATTAAAACATGCTAACAAAAAAAGTTGAATGATTAATTCCTACCTTACAATACCTCATGGGTTACAAGAAAGTTGTTGAAGGGATTAAGGCACAATGGTAATGGTATACAACTATCTTAAGGAGTTCAACTCATTGATATTTGATATTTATAATATATTAAATAAGGACAAACTCTTTAATTTTATATCAAGGCCCTAACCTTGGGCACAAGTCAAGATAAAAAGGCAACATGTAAGTGGCATATCCTTCATAATCATTGTTATTAATGGTTTGGTTGATTTTTGAATCAATACCTTTAATTTTTCTAGTCATGGTATATAGCCTAAAGATAAAGGGAATAAGAAAAAAGAGGACTGTTAAAAAGGTAAGTAAAAATAGGACAATAAGAGGAAAGACAACTTTTGCTTTAGACTAAGATAAAAACAAATCAAATTTTAGTTATTTTATTTACAATGACCCATGTTAAAGGGTGATACTGATAATGGCAAAGAAGTGTCCAAAAAGAGAGAAATTAAGTGCCTTGGTGGTAAAAGAGGGTGATAGTGATGCTAGTTTGGATAATGGTAATCCCCCTCTTGCATCAATATTTTACAATTGATCAATTCATTACATGTAAAATGTGTCTCACAACTTGACTTGATTTATGGCACAATTAGACTAGGTAAGTAAAAGTTGTTAGTGTTAGTGGATTTGAGTGCAACTCACACCTTTATAGCTAAACGAGTGGCAAGCTTTTTTGAAATGAATGTAAGCAAGAGTGGGAATTATGTGAAGGCAGTTAACATAGTTACATGTGATATTTTTAGAATAATAAAAAAAGTTAAGGTAACTTTTGGTTAATGAATTGGTAAATTTGATTTCTGTACAATATCGTTGGATGAATTTGATGTGATCTTTGAATTGGATTCATTCATGTAAACAAAAATTACATTTATGTCTCATTTAGGTGGCTTAATGATCAATAGATAAGAATCATCAATGGTTTGTTGTTAGCAAGAAGCATTCTATTAGAAAGGTGGGAAAACTTGTGTTATATTAGTTATCTTACAGGTGTAGTAAGGGTCAAAAAAAGGAGATGTTAAACATTTGATTGGTTTGAGGGTCATTAAGCCAAAGGTAGTGACATTATTGCTTAATAATGATGCTATTATAAGCAAGGTAAATCTTCATGTGTTGGCAAAAATTTAAAGAAACATGTAACAAATTACAAAGAGGTTTTTACCTGCACAAATATACAAAATAAATAAATAAATAAAAGTAGCTGGTGCTTAGAAGCCATGCAAATTTAGTGGTTGTTTAATAATGTTTAAAATAGTAAGGAGTGGTGGAGCAAGAAAAAAACGGGATACATTGTGAATTTTATTCAAGGCATAATTTAAACCTTAAAAATGTTAATGATTTGGGTAACATTACTTATAAGCAACAAAAGTCAATTTTGTGGAATAAGGCCTTAAGATTTGAGCTTAGTAAGGCATTTAAGTTGCAAAAATGGGAAGACTAGCTCACCCTACCAACAAAGATATTGACTTTAATTGATTAAAGTGGTTTATTAGCCTCCCAAGTCTCTTAGCCTAAAAGCATTTGGTGGCACCTTGCACTAAGGCTTGGCATAAAGTTTGTGTGAGATAGGCACATCAAAGGAAGCAAGGTGAATGTCAAGCCAACATGTATGGCAATAAGTCACGTAAGGTCAAGTGTAAGCTATGATGTTAGTGTCAAGTGAGAAAATAGTTAGAGATTGAAGCATGGATGGTAGTGTGGTAAAGTGCAGTGGAGATGTATGGCATTATGCAATCGAAAACATGGTGATAGCTTAAACATAACAATGTTTCCTCTTACAAAGTCATATGATTTCCTAATGATCTTTAAATGGATTATGCATGTGGCTAATTTAAAGTATGATGGCTTTGGTATATAAGTGTTTCCTCTTACCAAAAGGTCATATTATCTAATGCTTTTTAGAGGACAATACTTGCCTTACTTGAAAGTTAACCAATAATGGTAGATAAATGGTGGTTTTTGCTAACATTATAAAGGTATAAAGTTTCCAACTTCACCCTAGGATCTACTAGTTTGTGATTGAGAGGGGGGTAAATTAGTATCATACCCCATAAAAAAAATCTGATAATTTAAGCCAAAAATGAACTCTTTCCTAGATTCAACTAAGGTAGATCTATTGTTAACTATTGATCACAATAGTCCCCAAAGTTACCTTTCAGACACCTTGGCTATTAGACAAATAGGTTGTTCTTGACTAGGTCTTCCTTTAGGTTATGGGTTTGATGATTCTTTAACTGTGTTCATAACTCAATTCATAACACAGAATGAAAATTCAAAGCAAGGACACGAGAGATTTACATGGTTCTATTAATGTGATGTACTCCACAGTGATAGGGATTTTTCCTATATCGAGATAATCCACTATATTTGAGAACACCAGTATGGTATCCCCTAAGATTACAATGGATATCTTAATCTTCTACTCATTTCACTATTGCAAATACAAATCAATTATAATACAAAGAGTGTCATTTACTATGTTTACCCTTCTTCTAGCTTGTGTTGCCTCTATTTGATTTGAATAGGCTACTTCACTACCGCTTGGAAGATCACCAAAACACATTCTAACCTCTCTTGAAGAAATCTGGAAATTCTTTGAGTATTTTGAAATGCTACACCGAATCTCTTTTCTAGGTTGTCTCACCCAACTCCTGGTTTCACCGTCTCACGGCCTGCACCCACACTTCAGGTCTGCCGTTTCACATCTCACGGCTTGCCTCATGTTACTGGTCTGCCGTTTCACTTCTTTTGGCCTACACCACGCTTCTAGTTTTGTTGGTTCACTTTTGCCTGCCTGGTTTGTTGTCTTCTCTTCTGGGTGGTCTCATGGATACCAGGTCTTCTATCTTCTTTTTCAGGTGATCTCACAAATACCAATTTTGCTATTTTCTCTTCCGGTGGTCTCATAGATACCAGGTCTACTGTCTTCTCTTCTGGTAGTCTCACAAATACCAGGTCTGCTGTCTTCTCTTTCGGGTAGCATGTTTCTGATTTCTTCTCTTTCAAGTGTCTTGTTTCTCCCTTTTCTGGTCTGTATCCATGTTCCCTTTTTCTAGTGTGTGTGCTACCCTAAAAAGAGATAAGTCTTGATTTATATACTCCCTTCTATGAAAATCCTAGTAAGGTTTACTGTAACTGAAGCAAATTTCCTTTTTTACCCCTCCATGTGGCTTCATATTACTATTTTATTCAAACTTTAGCATTATCCTCCTTCTTAATTTATTTTTCTCAAGCAATGCTATGTCACACTAAGACTTAAGCAATGCTAAACTCCCTCTACAAGTTCAGTCCTAAGAGATCACTTTACCAGGTTATTTGACATGCTAGTCTTATCCCGCAGTGCTTGAGATATAAGCCACTTCTACTTGCAGACTTAAATCTAGTTGACAACAATTACAACCCATATAAGGCTGTAAGAACAACAAGGTATATTGCAAATTAGATATAATGTGATCCAAAAATTAAATGACAACAATTTATTGGTGCATGGGCTTAAGACTTAAGCAAATGTTTTTATGGGTTTGGTTATGAGCTTATTAGGAAGGTAAAGAGCTTAACATGTGGACCAAGCCATCATATATATCAAGCACTACAAAATAAGGGAAACTATAGGTGGTGCTCCTAAAAAAATATGGGCAATATAGGCATAACCAAGCTAAAAGTGGTATCCAAGGTATTGATGCTATATTCTCCTTGAAAATAAGAAAACTTGGTCTATTAAAGCATATGTGGGTAAAAACATGGTAATACTTATGAGATATAAAGGTGTTGCTAGCTAAAAACATGATAACACTTATGAATAACTTAAAATGGGTAGATTATGCCATCCAAGTAGAAGAAAGTGGGTCTAAGTGTGATGTCCAAGGAATTGATCATAAGGCATGAAAATAGGGAAGTGGAGCACTTTTCTCAGTCACAAAACCATAAAACCATATATTTACTAAAGCATGATTGACTTAACATCCAAGTTATGTAAGTTTAAGTATTTTGGGATATAATTACAAACTTATAAATATATGTGGGTAGCTAAAGGCTTATTAGAGGAAAAGAGGAGAAAAGTGCAGGAAACATTTGAAAGAACTTTAGCATTATATTTTTATTGTATACATTTATCAAAAAAGTGATAATGGTTCAAAAGATTCTCATATGAGTTATGTCTTTTCCCTATTTTTTTACATAATTATGAGTTTTTGTATGAGAATACTTTGCTTATAAGTGATTATGTGCTACTTTAACTAAGATTAAAAGGTATCTTAGTGTCATTACAAAGCCAAATATTTTAAGTAAAAAAATTGATCTTATGACAACAAGTCATTTTACAAACTTATTTAAGAATTAATGCTCAACCTGAGTTATTTCAAAAGCCTTTAAAGTTTTTCACTTTGACTAAATCAATTGATCTTTATCCATCTTTGGTCACTTTTAATAATTTCTTTCTAATTTTACCCAAATTTGGACGGACCAACATGGTTCAAAGTCCTTTGATGATTTGCTTAGCACATACGGTTTCACGCATGATACTTCCATTTTTAACATTTTAATTAAAGTGTTTTACAAGAATTCAATCATGGATGAAGGTTTAAAGTTTTTCAAGGAAATGTTATGTTTTAGGTGTGAACCTGATGTTATAACCTATAATACTCATATGGATAAGTTGTGTAATAAAGATAGAGTTATAGTTACACATAAATTGGTGAAGGGGATTATTAGGAAGGTTGTTGATTTAAATCTTGTTATTATTATGTACACCACTTTGGTCAAAGAGTATTATGTGGAGTATAAGATTTATAAGTCTTTGGTTATATTTAAAGAGATGGTTGGTAAAGAGTTAAAACTAAGTGTAATTATTTGTAACACATTTATCAAGGGACTTTGCAAAGAACAAAAGACTGATAAGGTGATAGGGATTTTGGAGGAAGCTTTAAGAGGTGAAGGATTTACTCTTGATATGTTCACTTTTAATACTTTAGTGAATGCAAATAACCATGCTAGGAAGATAAGCAAGGCATTTAAGGCGTTTAAAAAGACAATGAAGATAAAGGTATAACTAAATGCAAGTACATATATCATCTTGATAAGGAAGTTGTGTTAGGATAAGGAATTTGAGAAAGCAAAGCAGTGGTTTAAAGAACTTTTTTAGAAAGAGGTTTTGTTAAGTGAAAAGGATTGCAAGCCCCTTATTGTGGCATTTAAGTCCATGTTTGAGTTTCTATGTGAAAATGGGAAGACCAAAAGGGTAGAGAGAGTGTTTAAATGACTACTTAAAAGTTGTGAATTTCAACTTTTAATTAGTCATCTTATGTGGATAAAAATAAAATCACTTATTTTTAGTTGAATGCCATTTATACCTCTTTTCACGAGTATTTACTAACAATATAGTAATGTAGGACAAGATCCTTGTCCATTATATAATCACTTCTTTTTCAACTTTTTTGTTGCTATTTTCCTTATGTCTCAATATTGTTTTTCTGTTGGTTTACTATCATTATTTTGCAATTGTCATATTGTGTCAATGTTTTTTGCTAAGAGAATTTGTAGTTTTTATGTAAGTTTTTTGCTATTTTGTTAATATTCCTCGTTTTGTGTTATTATCTTGGGTCACGATTGCATTACTTATATATATATATAGTATCATTTTACAAGTGGATTTTATTTAGCTCTTATTTCTTTATGACATAGGCTTGGTATAGGTCTTAATTTTCATTAGGGTACACATATCATGATTACACATTGTTAAGATAAATGATCATTGTTATGATATTATCATGCTTTTAATTCTATGTTTATCACCTTTACTTTTTGTGTCCTATTATTATCTTACTATTTTTAAAAGATTCTAATACTTGAAGGGATACTAGGCCAATAAGCATGCCAAGAGTATTAAGGAAGTCTTGGATTATTCATGCTTTTGGTGATTTGTAGAAATTATGAATGATGCAAAGTGATCATATTCTTAAACTTTGACTTTTTTTTTTTTATCTTTTTAGAGATTATTGATGTACAAATTGCCCAAGCATGGAATAAAGCAATATGATAGATTTAATCAAGTATTAGGACTTTAAATAAAAGCATTAAGGCATTTTAACTTGTCATGGGATTACTATACTCAAATGTGATGCTATTGGACAATATGTAGATAAAGAAAAATTAATATTCAATTCATAATATATTGCTTAATATAATGCTAAAATAGTTTGGTTTGGTTTAATTCCAAAACTATTAAATCCATAATACAATGGTTTTGATGTGAGAATTTCTCCTAGAATGCACTAAAAAAGATCCATTAAGATATTAATAGGTTTTCATTTTAAACCAAATTTAGTAGTTTTAACCTTTTTATTTTTTTTTTCAACTCTTTGCCAAGGCAATTATGGAAGAACTCATTTTTTGTACTTGGTCGATGTGACCAAGCCATTCCAACTACATATAAAATGCTTTTAAACTTTGCCATTAGTAGAGTCCTTATGTAGAAAGGCCATACCATTACTTATAAAAGTAGAAAACACACTAGCTATACTAAAACGAA
>JBAPLH010000531.1:0-35499 GCA_037897445.1 Ceriops zippeliana
GTGCTAAAGTGAAGTTGACTATTAAATTCCTAAAATTACACGAGATTTCCTTATCAACTACACAAAGCTAACATTGAGCTACGCTCTAATCGTTACGAGGACTATTTCTCTCTCATGCACTAAAAGAGTGACAAACATTATCTTATGTCATTATTAACGACTACTATATTTATTTTAAAAACGATGCCATAAACTCCTCATATAACATTGTAATTCATTCATTTCCAACAAACAATGGAGTCCTTCATCTTGTTTTGCATTTCATATTGATGAAAATTGGATGAGTTCCCAACAAAAAAAGAGCACCTCTCCTATCATTTCTAGTTAGCAGTGCTCCACTTTTTGGTTCGAAGCACATATTTGGATATATTGATGATGAAATTAATATATTTTGATGGATAAAACAACCTAATATATTAATTTAAATAAAACAAATATAAACCACCATTGAAACTCTAAATCTACTTTCTTCCATAAGCAAAAGCAATCTTTCATCTTGGTTTTCATTTCGTGCTAATGTGAAGTCGTTGAAATCCCTAAACAATGAGACATTTGTTGTCACCTCAAGATAATTAGGCTCCGCTCGTCGTTACAAGGACTATTTTTCATGTAATGACCATGAAATTATTTTTTGTGCCTTTGGTTAACGACTATATTTCTTATAAAATCGATGCCCATGAACCTTCTATAACATGAATTCATTCAATTCAACAAATAGTGGAGTCCTGCATCTTGATTTGCCTTTCTTATTCATAATAATTGGTTGAGTTCCAAAATGAAGAGTACCTCTCATCATTTCTAGTTAGCAGAGCTCCTCTTTTGATTCCAAGAACACATTTTGATACATTGATAATGAAATTAACATATGTGGCAAAACAACCTAGAATATTCATTCAATCAATCAAATCTAAACACCATTGAAACTCTAAATCCACTAATTTCGATGAGTGGAAGTAATTTATCATCTTGGTTTCGATTTTGTGCTAAAGTGAAGTTGTTTTAAGTCCTAAATAATGAGACTTTCTTATCACCTCAAGCTAATTTGAGCTCCGCTCATCATTACGAGGACTATTTTTCATGCAATAAAGACAAAAAATTATCTTATGTCATTATTAACGACTATATTTATTATAAAAACGATGCCCATAAACCTCATATAACATGAATTCATTCATTTCCAACAAACAATGGAGTCCTTCATCTTGATTTGCATTTCATATTGATCAAAATTGGATGAGTTCCACAAAAAAGAGCACCTCCTATCATTTCTAGTTAGCAGTGCTCCACTTTTGGTTCGAAGCACATATTTGGATATATTGATGATGAAATTAATATATTTGGATAAACAACCTAGTATATTAATTAAATCAAACAAATATAAACACCATTGAAAATCTAAATCTACTTACTTCCATCAGCAACAAGCAATCTTTCATCTTGGTTTACATTTCGTGCTAATGTGAAGTTGTTGAATTCCTAAACAATGAGACTTTGTTATCACCTCAAGATAATTAGGCTCCCGCTCGTCGTTACAAGGACTATTTTTCATTTAATGACCATCAAATTATTTTTTGTGCCTTTATTAACGACTACATTTTTTACAAAATCGATGCACATGAACCTTCTATAACATGAATTCATTCCATTCCAAACAAATAGTGGAGTCCTCCATCTTGATTTGCTTTTCTTATTCATAAGAATTGGTTTGAGTTCCAAAATAAAGAGTACCTCTCATGATTTCTGGTTAGCAATTCTCCTCTTTTGATTCCAAGAAACACATTTTGATACTTTGACAATGAAATTAACAGATGGGGCAAAAAAACAACCTAGAATATTATTTCAATCAATCAAATATAAAACACCATTGAAACTCTAAATCTACTTACTTCCATCAGTAAAAGCAATCTTTCATCTTGGTTTTCATTTCTTGCTAATGTGAAGTCGTTTGAATTCCTAAACAATGAGACTTTGTTGTCACCTCAAGATAATTAGGCTCCGCTCGTCGTTACAAGGACTTTTTTTTCATGTAATGACCATGAAATTATTTTTTGTGCCTTTGTTAACGACTATATTTCTTATTAAAAATCGATGCCCATGAACCTTCTATAACATGAATTCATTCAATTCCAACAAATAGTGGAGTCCTGCATCTTGATTTGCCTTTCTTATTCATAATAATTGGTTGAGTTCCAAAATGAAGAGTACCTCTCATCATTTCTAGTTAGCAGAGCTCCTCTTTTGATTCCAAGAACACATTTTGATACATTGATAATGAAATTAGCATACATGGCAAAACAACCTAGAATATTAATTCATTCAATCAAATCTAAACACCATTGAAACTCTAAATCTACTAACTTCCATGAGTGGAAGTAATTATTCATCTTGGTTTGGATTTTGTGGTAAAGTGAAGTTGTTTAATTCCTAAATAATGGCACTTTCTTATCACCTCAAGCTAATTATGCTCCGCTCATCGTTACAAGGACTATTTTTCATGCAAGAAAGACGAAATTATCTTATGTCATTATTAACGACTATATTTATTATAAGAACGATACCCATAAACCTCATATAACATGAATTCATTCAATTCTAACAAACAATGGAGTCCTTTATCTTGATTTGCATTTCTTATTGATAATAATTGGTTGAGTTTCACAAAAAAAAGAGCACCTCCTATCATTTCTAGTTAACAGTGCTCCACTTTTTTGTTCGAAGCACATATTTGGATATATTGACAATGAAATTAATATATGTGGATAAACAACCTATTATATTAATTAAATCAAACAAATATAAACAACATTGAAACTCTAAATCTACTTACTTCCATCAACAAAAACAATCTTTCATCTTGGTTTGCATTTCGTGCTAATGTGAAGTCATTTAATTCCTAAACAATGAGACTTTGTTGTCACCTCAAGATAATTAGGCTCCGCTCGTCGTTACAAGGACTATTTTTCATGTAATGACCATCAAATTATTTTTTGTGCCTTTATTAACGACTATATTTATTATAAAATCGATGCCCAATGAACCTTCTATAACATGAATTCATTCAATTCCAACAAATAGTGGAGTCCTCCATCTTGATTTGCTTTTCTTATTCATAATAATTGGTTGAGTTCCAAAATAAAGAGTACCTCTCATGATTTCTGGTTAGCAGTGCTCCTCTTTTGATTCCAAGAACACATTTTGATACATTGACAATGAAATTAACAGATGGGGCAAAACAACCTAGAATATTAATTCAATCAATCAAACGTAAAACACCATTGAAACTCTAAATCTCTTACTTCCATCAGCAAAAGTAATCTTTCATCCTGGTTTGCATTTCGTGCTAATGTGAAGTCATTTAATTCCTAAACAATGAGACTTTGTTATCACCTCAAGATAATTATGCTCCGCTCGCCGTTACAAGGATTATTTTTAATGTAATGACCATCAAATTATTTTTTGTGTCTTTATTAACGACTATATTTATTATAAAATCGATGCCCATGAACCTTCTATAACATGAATTCATTCATTTCTAACAAATAGTGGAGTCCTCCATCTTGATTTGCTTTTCTTATTCATAATAATTGGTTGAGTTCCAAAATAAAGAGTTCCTCTCATCATTTCTGGTTAGCAGAGCTCCTCTTTTGATTCCAAGAACACATTTTGATACATTGATAATGAAATTAACATATGTGGCAAAACAACCTAGAATATTCATTCAATGAATCAAATCTAAACACCATTGAAACTCTAAATCCACTAATTTCCATGAGTGGAAGTAATTATTCATCTTGGTTTCGATTTTGTGCTAAAGTGAAGTTGTTTATGTCCTAAATAATGAGACTTTCTTATCACCTCAAGCTAATTGAGCTCCGCTCATCGTTACGAGGACTATTTTTCATGCAATAAAGACAAAAATTATCTTATGTCATTATTAACGACTATATTTATTATAAAAAACGATGCCCATAAACCTCATATAACATGAATTCATTCATTTCCAACAAACAATGGAGTCCTTCATCTTGATTTGCATTTCATATTGATCAAAAATTGGATGAGTTCCACAAAAAAAGACCACCTCCTATTATTTCTAGTTAGCAGTGCTCCACTTTTGGTTCGAAGCACATATTTGGATATATTGATGATGAAATTAATATATTTGGATAAAACAACCTAGTATATTAATTAAATCAAACAAATATAAAAACACCATTGAAAATCTAAATCTACTTACTTCCATTAGCAAAAGCAATCTTTTGTCCTGGTTTGCATTTCGTGCTAATGTGAAGTCATTTAATTCCTAAACAATGAGACTTTGTTATCACCTCAAGATAATTATGCTCCTCTCGTCGTTACAAGGACTATTTTTCATTTAATGACCATCAAATTATTTTTTGTGCCTTTATTAACGACTACATTTTTTATAAAATCGATGCGCATGAACCTTCTATAACATGAATTCATTCCATTCCAACAAATAGTGGAGTACTCCATCTTCATTTGCTTTTCTTATTCATAAAGAATTGGTTGAGAGTTCCAAAATAAAGAGTACCTCTCATGATTTCTGGTTAGCAGTGCTCCTCTTTTGATTCCAAGAACACATTTTGATACTTTGACAATGAAATTAACAGATGGGGCAAAACAACCTAGAATATTATTTCAATCAATCAAACATAAACACCATTGAAACTCTAAATCTACTTACTTCCATCAGCAAAAGCAATCTTTCATCCTGGTTTGCATTTCGTGCTAATGTGAAGTCGTTTAATTCCTAAACAATGAGACTTTGTTATCACCTCAAGAAAATTAGGCTCCGCTCGTCGTTACAAGGACTATTTTTCATTTAATGACCATCAAATTATTTTTTTGTGCCTTTATTAACGACTACATTTATTATAAAATCGATGCCCATGAACCTTCTATAACATGAATTCATTCAATTCCAACAAATAGTGGAGTCCTCCATCTTGATTTGCTTTTCTTATTCATAATAATTGGTTGAGTTCCAAAATAAAGAGTACCTCTCATCATTTCTGGTTAGCAGAGCTCTTCTTTTTGATTCCAAGAATACACTTTGATACATTGATAATGAAATTAGCATATGTGGCAAAACAACTTAGAATATTAATTCAAGCAATCAAATCTAAACACCATTGAAACTCTAAATCTACTAAATTCCATGAGTGGAAGTAATTATTCATCTTGGTTTGGATTTTATGCTAAAGTCAAGTTGTTTAATTCCTAAATAATGGGACTTTCTTATCACCTCAACACTTTTGGTTCGAAGCACATATTTGGATATATTAACGATGAAATTAATATATGCGGATAAACAATGTAGTATATTAATTAAATCAAACAAATATAAACACCATTGAAACTCTAAATCTACTTACTTCCATCAGCAAAAATAATCTTTCATCTTGGTTTGCATTTCGTGCTAATTTGAAGTTGTTTAATTCCTAAACAATGAGACTTTGTTGTCACCGCAAGATAATTAGGCTCCGCTCTTCGTTACAAGGAAAATTTGTCATGTCAAGACCATCAAAATATTTTTTGTTCCTTTATTAACGACTATATTTATTATAAACTCAATGCCCATGAACCTTCTATAATATGAATTCATTCAATTCCAACAAATAGTGGAGTCCTCCATCTTGATTTGCTTTTCTTATTGATAATAATTGGTTGAGTTTCCAAAATAAAGAGTACCTCTCATTATTTCAAATTTAGCAGAGCTCCTCTTTTGATTCCAAGAACACATTTTGATACATTGATAATGAAATTAACATATGTGGCAAAACAACCTAGAATATTCATTCAATCAATCAAATCTAAACACCATTGAAACTTGAAATCTACTAACTTTCATGAGTGGTAGTAGTTATTCATCTTGGTTTGGATTTTGTGCTAAAGTGAAGTTGTTTAAGTCCTAAATAATGAGACTTTCTTATCACCTCAAGCTAATTAAGCTCCGCTGATCGTTACAAGGACTATTTTTCATGCAATAAAGACGAAATTATCTTATGTCATTATTAACGACTATATTTATTATAAGAACGATGCCCATACACCTCATATAACATGAATTCATTCATTTCCAACAAACAATGGAGTCCTTCATCTTGATTTGCATTTCTTATTGATAATAATTGGTTGAGTTCCACTAAAAAAGAGTACCTCTTATTATTTCTAGTTAGCAGTGCTCCACTTTTGGTTCGAAGCACATATTTGGATATATTAACGATGAAATTAATATATGCGGATATATAAACAATGTAGTATATTAATTAAATCAAACAAATATAAACACCATTGAAAACTCTAAATCTACTTACTTCTTCCATCAGCAAAAATAATCTTTCATCTTGGTTTGCATTTCGTGCTAATTTGAAGTTGTTTAATTCCTAAACAATGAGACTTTGTTGTCACCGCAAGATAATTAGGCTCCGCTTGTCGTTACAAGGACTATTTTTCATGTAATGACCATCAAATTATTTTTTGTGTGCCTTTATTAATGACTATATTTATTATAAAATCGATGCCCATGAACCTTATATAACATGAATTCATTCAATTCCAACAAATAGTGGAGTCCTCCATCTTGATTTGCTTTTTTTATTCATAATAATTGGTTGAGTTCCAAAATAAAGAGTATCTCTTATGATTTCTGGTTAGCAGAGCTCCTCTTTTGATTCCAAGAACACATTTTGATACATTGATAATGAAATTAACATATGTGGCAAAACAACCTAGAATATTCATTCAATCAATCAAATCTAAACACCATTGAAACTCGAAATCTACTAACTTCCATGAGTGGAAGTAATGATTCATGTTGGTTTGGATTTTGGGCTAAAGTGAAGTTGTTTATGTCCTAAATAATGAGACTTTCTTATCACCTCAAGCTAATTTGCTGCTCCGCTCATCGTTACAACGACTATTTTTCCTGCAATAATGACGAAATTATCTTATGTCATTATTAACAACTATATTTATTAGAAAAACGATGCCCATAAACCTCATATAACATGAATTCATTCATTTACAACAAACAATGGAGTCCTTCATCTTCATTTGCATTTCTTATTGATAATAATTGGTTGAGTTCCACGAAAAAGAGCACCTCTTATCATTTCTAGTTAGCAATGCTCCACTTTTTTTTCGAAGCACATATTTGGATATATTGACAATGAAATTAATATATGTGGATAGACAACCTAGTATATTAATTAAATCAAACAAATATAAACACTATTGAAACTCTAAATCTACATACTTCAATCAGCAAAAGCAATCATTCAACTTGGTTTGCATTTCTTGCTAATATGAAGTTGTTTAATTCCTAAACATTGAGACATTGTTATCACCTCAAGATAATTAGGCTCCGCTCTTCGTTACAAGGACAATTTTTCATGCAAAGACCATCAAATTATTTTTTGTGCCTTTATTAACGACTATATTTATTATAAAATCGATGCCCATGAACCTTCTATAACATGAATTCATTCAATTCCAACAAATAGTGGAGTCCTCCATCTTGATTTGCTTTTCTTATTGATAATAATTGGTTGAGTTCCAAAATAAAGAGTACCTCTCATCATTTCTAGTTAGCAGAGCTCCTCTTTTGATTCCAAGAACACATTTTGATACATTGATAATGAAATTAACATATGTGGCAAAACAACCTAGAATATTAATGCAATCAATCAAATCTAAACACCATTGAAAATCTATATCTGCTAACTTCCATGAGTTGAAGTAATGATTCATCTTGGTTTGGATTTTGGGCTAAAGTGAAGTTGTTTAATTCCTCAATAATGGGACTTTCTTATCACCTCAAGCTAATTATGCTCCGCTCATCGTTACAAGGACTGTTATTCATGCAATAAAGATGTAATTTTCTTATGTCATTATTAACGACTATATTTATTATAAGAACGATGCCCATAAAACTCATATAACAAGAATTCATTCAATTCTAACAAACAATGGAGTCCTTCATCTTGATTTCCATTTCTTATTGATAATAATTGGTTGAGTTCGACAAAAAAGAGCACCTCCTATCATTTCTAGTTAGCAGTGCTCCCCTTTTGGTTCGAAGCACATATTTGGATATATTAACGATGAAATTAATATATGTGGATAAACAACCTAGTATATTAATTAAATCAAACAAATATAAACACCATTGAAACTCTAAATCTACTGATTTCTGGTTAGCAGTGCTCCTCTTTTGATTCCAAGAACACATTTTTCGATACATTGACAATGAAATTAGCATATGGGGCAAAACAACCTAGAATATTAATTCGATCAATCAAATATAAACACCATTGAAACTCTAAATCTACTTACTTCCATCAGCAAAAGCAATCTTTCCTCTTGGTTTGCATTTCGTGCTAATGTGAAGTCGTTTAATTCCTAAACAATGAGACTTTGTTATCACCTCAAGATAATTAGGCTCTCTGCTCGTCGTCTATTACAAGGACTATTTTTCATGTAATGACCATCAAATTATTTTTTGTGCCTTTATTAACGACAATATTTATTATAAAATCGATGCCCATGAACCTTCTATAACATGAATTCATTCATTTTCAACAACAAATAGTGGAGTCCTCCATCTTGATTTGCTTTTCTTATTGATAATAATTGGTTGAGTTCTAAAATAAAGAGTACCTCTCATCATTTCTAGTTCGCAGAGCTCCTCTTTTGATTCCAAGAACACATTTCGATACATTGATAATGAAATTAACATATGTGGCAAAACAACTTAGAATATTCTTTCAATCAATCAAATCTAAACACCATTGAAACTCTAAATCCACTAACTTCCATCAGTGGAAGTAATTATTCATCTTGGATTCGATTTTGTGCTAAAGTGAAGTTGTTTAATTCCCAAAATTATGAGAATTTCTTATCACCTCAAGCTAATTAAGGTCCGCTCATCGTTACAAAGACTATTTTTCATGCAATAAAGACGAAATTATCTTATGTCATTATTAACGACTATATTTATATATAAGAACGATGCCCATAAAACCTCATATAACATGAATTCAGTCAAGTCTAACAAACAATGGAGTCCTTCATCTTGATTTGCATTTCTTATTGATAATAATTGGTTGAGTTCCCAAAAAAAAGAGCACCTCCTATCATTTCTAGTTAGCAGTGCTCCCCTTTTGGTTCGAAGCACATATTTGGATATATTGACGATGAAATTAATTTATAATGCGATAAACACAACCTAGTATATTAATTAAATCAAACAAATATAAACACCATTGAAACTCTAAATCTACATACTTCCATAAGCAAAAACAATCTTTCATCTTGGTTTGCATTTCGTGCTAATGTGAAGTCGTTTAATTCCTATACAATGAGACTTTGTTTATCACCTCAAGATAATTAGTCTCCCGCGCTCGTCGTTACAAGGACTATTTTTCATGGAATGACCATCAAATTATTTTTTGTGCCTTTATTAATGACTATATTTATTATAAAAATCGATGCCCATGAACCTTCTATAACATGAATTCATTCAATTCCAAGAAATAGTGGAGTCCTCCATCTTGATTTGCTTTTCTTATTGATAATAATTGGTTGAGTTCCAAAATAAAGAGTACCTCTCATCATTTCTAGTTAGCAGAGCTCCTCTTTTTGATTCCAAGAACACATTTTGATACATTGATAATGAAATTAACGTATGTGGCAAAACAACTTAGAATATTCATTCAATCAATCAAATCTAAAAACCATTGAAACTCTAAATCCACTAACTTCCATGAGTGGAAGTAATTATTCATCTTGGTTTGGATTTTGTGCTAAAGTGATGTTGTTTAATTCCCTAAAATATTAGACTTTCTTGTCACCTCAAGCTAATTAAGGTCCGCTCAACGTTACAAAGACAATTTTTCATGCAATAATGACGAAATTATCTTATGTCATTATTAACGACTATATTTATTATAAGAACGATGCCCATAAACCTCATATCACATGAATTCATTCAATTCTAACAAACAATGGAGTCCTTCATCTTGATTTGCATTTCTTATTGATAATAATTGGTTGAGTTCCACAAAAAAGAGCACCTCCTATCATTTCTAGTTAGCCGTGCTCCCTTTTGGTTCGAAGCACATATTTGGATATATTGACGATGAAATTAATATATATGCGGATAAACAACCTAGTATATTAATTAAATCAAACAAATATAAACACCATTGAAACCCTAAATCTACTTACATCCATAAGCAAAAACAATCTTTCATCTTGGTTTGCATTTCGTGCTAATGTGAAGTCGTTTAATTCCTAAACAATGAGTCTTTGTTGTCACCTCAAGATAATTAGGCTCCGGTCGTCGTTACAAGGACTATTTTTTCATGTAATGACCATCAAACTATTTTTTTGTGCCTTTATTAACGACTATATATTTATTATAACATCGATGCCCATGAACCTTCTATAACATGAATTCATTCAATTCCAACAAATAGTGGAGGTCCTCCATCTTGATTTGCTTTTCTTATTGATAATAATTGGTTGAGTTCCAAAATAAAGAGTACCTCTCATCATTTCTAGTTAGCAGAGCTCCTCTTTTGATTCCAAGAACACATTTTGATACATTGATAATGAAATTAACGTATGTGGCAAAACAACTTAGAATATTCATTCAATCAATCAAATCTAAAAACCATTGAAACTCTAAATCCACTAACTTCCATGAGTGGAAGTAATTATTCATCTTGGCTTGGATTTTGTGCTAAAGTGATGTTGTTTAATTCCCAAAATATTAGACTTTCTTATCACCTCAAGCTAATTAAGGTCCGCTCAACGTTACAAAGACAATTTTTCATGCAATAATGACGAAATTATCTTATGTCATTATTAACGACTATATTTATTATAAGAACGATGCCCATAAACCTCATATCACATGAATTCATTCAATTCTAACAAACAATGGAGTCCTTCATCTTGATTTGCATTTCTTATTGATAATAATTGGTTGAGTGAGTTCCACAAAAAAAGAGCACCTCCTATCATTTCTAGTTAGCCGTGCTCCCCTTTTGGTTCGAAGCACATATTTGGATATATTGACGATGAAATTAATATATGCGGATAAACAACCTAGTATATTAATTAAATCAAACAAATATAAACACCATTGAAACCCTAAATCTACTTACTTCCATAAGCAAAAACAATCTTTCATCTTGGTTTGCATTTCGTGCTAATGTGAAGTCGTTTAATTCCTAAACAATGAGTCTTTGTTGTCACCTCAAGATAATTAGCCTCCGGTCGTCGTTACAAGGACTATTTTTCATGTAATGACCATCAAACTATTTTTTTGTGCCTTTATTAACGACTATATTTATTATAACATCGATGCCCATGAACCTTCTATAACATGAATTCATTCAATTCCAACAAATAGTGGAGTCCTCCATCTTGATTTGCTTTTCTTATTGATAATAATTGGTTGAGTTCCAAAATAAAGAGTAGCTCTCATCATTTCTAGTTAGCAGAGCTCCTCTTTTGATTCCAAGAACACATTTTGATACATTGATAATGAAATTAACATATGTGGCAAAACAACCTAGAATATTAATTCAATCAATCAAATCTAAACACCATTGAAACACTAAATCTACTAACTTCCATGAGTGGAAGTAATTATTCTTCTTGGTTTAGATTTTGTGCTAAAGTGAAGTTGTTTAAGTCCTAAATAATGAGACTTTCTTATCACCTCAAGCTAATTAAGCTCCGCTCATCGTTACAAGGACTATTTTTCATGCAATAAAGACGAAATTATCTTATGTCATTATTAACGACTATATTTATTATAAGAATGAAGCCCATAAACCTCATATAACATTAATTGATTCAATTCTAACAAACAATGGAGTCCTTCATCTTGATTTGCATTTCTTATTGATTATAATTGGTTGAGTTTCACAAAAAAGAGCACCTCGTATCATTTCTAGTTAGCAGTGCTCCCCTTTTGGTTCGAAGCACATATTTGGATATATTGACGATGAAATTAATATATGTGGATAAACAACATAGTATATTAATTAAATCAAACAAATATAAACACCATTGAAACTCTAAATCCATAAACTTCAATCAGCAAAAGCAATCATTCAACTTGGTTTGCATTTCATGCCAATGTGAAGTCGTTTAATTCCTAAACATTGAGACATTGTTATCACCGCAAGATAATTAGGCTCCGCTCTTCGTTACAAGGACAATTTGTCATGTAAAGACCATCAAATTATTTTTTGTGCCTTTATTAACGGCTATATTTATTATAAAATCGATGCCCATGAACCTTCTATAATATGAATTCATTCAATTCCAATAAATAGTGGAGTCCTCCATCTTCATTTGCTTTTCTTATTGATAATAATTGGTTGAGTTCCAAAATAAAGAGTACCTCTCATCATTTCTAGTTAGCAGAGCTCCTCTTTTGATTCCAAGAACACATTTTGATACATTTATAATGAAATTAACATATGTGGCAAAACAACCTAGAATATTAATTCAATCAATCAAATCTAAACAGCATTGAAACACTAAATCTACTAACTTCCATGAGTGGAAGTAATTATTCTTCTTGGTTTAGATTTTGTGCTAAAGTGAAGTTGTTTAAGTCCTAAATAATGAGACTTTCTTATCACCTCAAGCTAATTAAGCTCCGCTCATCGTTCGAAGGACTATTTTTCATGCAATAAAGACGAAATTATCTTATGCCATTATTAACGACAATATTTAGTATAATAACGATGCCCATAAACCTCATATAACATGAATTCATTCAATTCTAACAAACAATGGAGTCCTTCATCTTGATTTGAATTTCTTATTGATAATAATTGGTTGAGTTTGAGTTCCAAAAAAAGAGCGCCTCCCATCATTTCTAGTTAGCCGTGCTCCACTTTTGGTTCAGAGCACATATTTTGGATATATCGACGATGAAATTAATATAATGTGGATAAACAACCTAGTATATTAATTAAATCAAACAAATATAAATACCATTGAAACTCTAAATCTACATACTTCAATCATCAGCAAAAGCAATCATTCATCTTGGTTTGCATTTCGTGCTTATCTGAAGTCGTTAAATTCCTAAACAATGAGACATTGTTATCACCTCGAGATATATAGGCTCCGCTCTTCGTTACAAGGACAATTTGTCATGTAAAGACCATCAAATTATTTTTTATGAATTTATTAACGACTATATTTATTATAAAATCGATGCCCATGAACCTTCTATAACATGAATTCATTCAATTCCAACAAATAGTGGATTCCTCCATCTTCATTTGCTTCTCTTATTGATAATAATTGGTTGAGTTCCAAAATAAAGAGTACCTCTCATCATTTCTAGTTAGCAAAGCTCCTGTTTTGATTCCAAGAACACATTTTGATACATTGATAATGAAAGTAACATATGTGGCAAAACAACCTAGAATATTCATTCAATCAATCAAATCTAAACACCACTGAAACTCTAAATCTACTAACCTCCATGAGTGGAAGTAATTATTCATCTTGGTTTAGATTTTGTACTAAAGTGAAGTTGTTTAAGTCCTAAATAATGAGTCTTTCTTATCACCTCAAGCTAATTAAGCTATGCTCATCGTTACCAGGACTATTTTTCATGCAATACAGACGAAATTATCTTATGTCATTATTAACGACTATATTTATTATAAAAACGATGCCCATAAACCTCATATAACATGAATTCATTCATTTCCAACAAACAATGGAGTCCTTCATCTTGATTTGCAATTCTTATTGATAATAATTGGTTGAGTTCCACAAAAAAGAGCACCTCTTATCATTTCTAGTTAGTACTGCTCCACTTTTGGTTCGAAGCACATATTTGCATATATTGACAATGAAATTAAAATATATGCGGATAAACAACCTTGTATATTAATTAAATCAAACAAATGTAAACACCATTGAATCTCTAAATCTACTTACTTCCATCAGCAAAAAACAATCTTTCATCTTGGTTTGCATTTCGTGCTAATGTGAAGTTTTTAATTCCTAAACAATGAGACTTTGTTGTCACCTCAAGATAATTAGGCTCCACTCATCGTTACAAAGACTATTTTTCATGCAATGACCAACGAAATTATCTTACGTCATTATTAAAGACTATTCATTATAAAAATGATGCCCATAAACCACATATAACATGAATTCATTCAATTCCAACAAACAATGGTGTCTTTCATCTTGATTTGCATTTCATATTGATCATAATTGGTTTAGTTCCACAAAAAAGAACACCTCCTATCATTTCTAGTTAGAAGTGCTCCACTTTTTGTTCGAAGCACATATTTCGATATATTGACGATGAAATTAATATATTTGGATAAACAACATAGTATATTAATTAAATCAAACAAATATAAACACCATTGAAACTCTAAAAACTACTTCCATCAGCAAAAGCCATCTTTCATCTTGGTTTGCATTTCTTGCTAATATGAAGTCGTTTAATTCCTAAACAATGAGACTTTCTTATCACCTCAAGATACTTAGGCTGCGCTCGTCGTTACAACGACTATTTTTCATGTAATGACCATCAAATTATTTTTTGTGCCTTTATTAACGACTATATTTATTATAAAATCGATGCCCATGAACCTTCTATAACATGAATTCATTCAATTCCAACAAATAGTGGAGTCCTCCATCTTGATTTGCTTTTCTTATTAATAATAATTGGTTGAGTTTCAAAATAAAGAGTACCTCTCATCATTTCTAGTTAGCAGAGCTCCTGTTTTGATTCCAAGAACACATTTTGATACATTGATAATGAAATTAACATATGTGGCAAAACAACCTAGAATATTCATTCAATCAATCAAATCTAAACACCATTGAAACTTTAAATCCACTAACTTCCATGAGTGGAAGTAATTATTCATCTTGGTTTGGATTTTGTGCTAAAGTGTGAAGTTGTTGTTTAATTCCAAAAATTATGAGACTTTCTTATATATCACCTGAAGCTAATTAATGTCCGCTCATCCTTACAAAGACTATTTTTCATGCAATAAAGACGAAATTATCTTATGTCATTATTAACGACTATATTTATTATAAGAATGATGCCCATAAACCTCATATAACATGAATTCATTCAATTCTAACAAAACAATGGAGTCCTTCATCTTGATTTGCTTTTCTTATTGATAATAATTGGTTGAGTTCCACAAAAAAAAAGAGCACCTCCTATCATTTCTAGTTAGCAGTGCTCCACTTTTGGTTCGAAGCACATATTTGGATATATTGATGATGAAATTAATATATTTGGATAAACAACCTAGTATATATTAATTAAATCAAACAAATATAAATCACTATTGAAAATCTAAATCTACTTACTTGCATCAGCAAAAGGAATCTTTCATCTTGGTTTGCATTTCGTGCTAATGTGAAGTCGTTTAATTCCTAAACAATGAGACTTTGTTATCACCTCAAGATAATTAGGCTCCGCTTTTCGTTACAAGGAAATTTTGTCATGTAAAGACCATTAAATTATTTTTTGTGCCTTTATTAACGACTATATTTATTATAAAATCGATGCCCATGTACCTTCTAAAACATGAATTCATTCAATTCTAACAAATAGTGGAGTCCTTCATCTTCATTTGCATTTCTTATTGATAATAATTGGTTGAGTTCCAAAATACAGAGTACCTCTCATCATTTCTAGTTAGCAGAGCTCCTCTTTTGATTCCAAGAACACATTTTGATACATTGATAATGAAATTAACATATGTGGCAAAACAACCTAGAATATTAATTCAATCAATCAAATCTAAACACCATTGAAACTCTACATCTACTAACTTCCATAAGTGGAAGTAATTATTCTTCTTGGTTTGGATTTTGTGCTAAAGTGAAGTTGTTTATTTCCTAAATAATGGGACTTTCTTATCACCTCAAGCTAATTATGCTCCGCTCATCGTTACAAGGACTATTTTTCATGCAATAAGGATGAAATTATCTTATGTCATTATTAACGACTATATTTATTATAAAAACGATGCCCATAAACCTCATATAACATGAATTCATTCATTTCCAGCAAACAATGGAGTCCTTCATCTTGATTTGCATTTCTTATTAATAATAATTGGTTGAGTTCCACAAAAAAAGAGCACCTCTTATCATTTCTAATTAGCAGTGCTCCCTCTTTTGGTTCAAAAGCACATATTTTGATATATTGACGATGAAATTAATATATGTGGATAAACAACCTAGTATATTAATTAAATCAAACAAATATAAACACCATTGAAACTCTAAATCTACATACTTCAATCAGCAAAACCAATCATTCAACTTGGTTTGCATTTCGTGCTAATGTGAAGTCGTTTAATTCCTAAACATTGAGACATTGTTATCACCTCAAGATAATTAGGCTTCGCTCTTCGTTACAAGGACAATTTGTCATGCAAAGACCATCAAATTATTTTTTCTACCTTTATTAACGACTATATTTATTATAAAATCGATGCCCATGAACCTTCTATAACATGAATTCATTCCATTCCAACAAATAGTGGAGTCCTCCATCTTCATTTGCTTTTCTTATTGATAATAATTGGTTGAGTTCCAAAATAAAGAGTACCTCTCATCATTTCTAGTTAGCAGAGCTCCTCTTTTGATTCCAAGAACACATTTTGATACATTGATAATGAAATTAACATATGTGGCAAAACAACCTAGAATATTCATTCAATCAATCAAATTTAAACACCATTGAAACTCTAAATCTACTAACTTCCATGAGAGGAAGTAATTATTCATGTTGGTTTGGATTTTGTGCTAAAGTGAAGTTGTTTAATTCCTAAATAATGAGACTTTCTTATCACCTCAAGCTAATTAAGCTCCGCTCATCGTTACAAGGACTATTTTTCATGCAATACAGACATGAAATTATCTTGTGTCATTATTAACGACTATATTTTTTTATATAAAAAACGATGCCCATAAACCTCATATAACATGAATTCATTCATTTCCAAGAAAAACAGTGGAGTCCTTCATCTTGATTTGCATTTTTCTTATTGATTATAATTGGTTGAGTTCCAAAAAAAAGAGCACCTCGTATCATTTCTAGTTAGCAGTGCTCCCCTTTTGGTTCGAAGAACACATTTGGATATATTGACGATGAAATTAATATAATGTGGGCAAAACAACATAGAATATTAATTCAATCAAACAAATATAAACACCATTGAAACTCTAAATCAACATACTTCAATCAGCAAAAGCAATCATTCATCTTGGTTTGCATTTTGTGCTAATGTGAAGTCGTTTAATTCCTAAACATTGAGAGATTGTTATCACCTCAAGATAATTAGGCTCCGCTCGTCGTTACAAGGACAATTTTTCATGCAATGACCATCAAATTATTTTTTGTGCCTTTTTTAACGACTATATTTTTTTATAAAATCGATGCCCATGAACCTTCTATAACATGAATTCATTCAATTCCAACAAATAGTGGAGTCCTCCATCTTGATTTGCTTTTCTTATTGATAATAATTGGTTGAGTTCCAAAATAAAGAGTACCTCTCATCATTTCTGGTTAGCAGAGCTCCTCTTTTGATTCCAAGAACACATTTTGATACATTGATAATGAAATTAACATATGTGGCAAAACAACCTAGAATATTCATTCAATCAATCAAATATAAACACCATTGAAACTCTAAATCTACTAACTTCCATGAGTGAAAACAATTATTCATCTTGGTTTGGATTTTGTGCTAAATGTGAAGTTGTTTAATTCCTAAATAATGAGACTTTCTTATCACCTCAAGCTAATTAAGCTCCGCACATCGTTACAAGGACTATTTTTTTCATGCAATACAGATGAAAAATTATCTTATGTCTTTATTAATGACTATATTTATTATAAAAAACGATGCCCATAAACCTCATATAACATGAATTTCATTCAATTCCAACAAACAGTGGAGTCCTCCATCTTGATTTGCTTTTCTTATTGATAATAATTGGTTGAGTTCCAAAAAAAAGAGTACCTCTCATCATTTCTAGTTAGCAGTGCTCCCCTTTTGGTTCGAAGCACACATTTTGATACATTGACAATGAAAATTAATATATGTGGCAAAACAACATAGTATATTAATTAAAATCAAACAAATATAAACACCATTGAAACTCTAAATCAACATACTTCCATCAGCAAAAACAATAATTCATCTTGGTTTGCATTTTGTGCTAATGTGAAGTTGTTTAATTCCTAAACAATGAGACTTTGTTATCACCTCAAGCTAATTAGGCTCCGCTCGTCGTTAAAAGGACTATTTTTCATGCAATGACCATGAAAATTATTTTGTGTGCCTTTTTTAATGACTATATTTTTTTAAAAAATCGATGCCCATGAACCTTCTATAACATGAATTCATTCAATTCCAACAAATAGTGGAGTCCTCCATCTTGATTTGCTTTTCTTATTGATAATAATTGGTTGAGTTCCAAAATAAAGAGTACCTCTCATCATTTCTAGTTAGCAGAGCTCCTCTTTTGATTCCAAGAACACACATTTTTGATACATTGACAATGAAATTAACATATGTGGCAAAACAACGTAGAATATTAATTCAATCAATCAAAATATAAACACCATTGAAACTCTAAATCAACTAACTTCCATGAGTGAAAACAATAATTCATCTTGGTTTTCATTTTGTGCTAATGTGAAGTTGTTTAATTCCTATGTAATGAGACTTTCTTATCACCTCAAGCTAATTAGGTTCCGCACGTCGTTAAAAGGACTATTTTTCATGCAATGACCATGAAATTATCTTGTGTCTTTTTTAATGACTATATTTTTTTAGAAAAACGATGCCCATGAAACCTTCTATAACATGAATTCATTCAATTCCAACAAATAGTGGAGTCCCTCCATCTTGATTTGCTTTTCTTATTGATAATAATTGGTTGAGTTCCAAAAAAAAGAGTACCTCTCATGATTTCTGGTTAGCAGTGCTCCTCTTTTGATTCCAAGAACACATTTTGATACATTGACAATGAAAATTAACATATGGGGCAAAACAACGTAGTAGAATATTAATTCAATCAATCAAATATAAACACCATTGAAACTCTAAATCAACTAACTTCCATGAGTGAAAAACAATAATTCATCTTGGTTTTCATTTTGTGCTAATGTGAAGTTGTTTAATTCCTATGTAATGAGACTTTCTTATCACCTCAAGCTAATTAGGTTCCCGCGCTCGTCGTTAAAAGGACTATTTTTCATGCAATGACCATGAAATTTATTTTTGTGTCTTTTTAATGACTATATTTTTTAGAAAAAACGATGCCCATGAACCTTCTATAACATGAATTCATTCAATTCCAACAAATAGTGGAGTCCTCCATCTTGATTTGATTTGCTTTTCTTATTGATAATAATTGGTTGAGTTCCAAAATAAAGAGTACCTCTCATGATTTCTGGTTAGCAGTGCTCCTCTTTTGATTCCAAGAACACATTTTGATACATTGACAATGAAATTAACATATGGGGGCAAAACAACGTAGAATATTAATTCAATCAATCAAATATAAACACCATTGAAACTCTAAATCAACTAACTTCCATGAGTGAAAACAATAATTCATCTTGGTTTTCATTTTGTGCTAATGTGAAGTTGTTTAATTCCTATGTAATGAGACTTTCTTATCACCTCAAGCTAATTAGGTTCCGCACGTCGTTAAAAGGACTATTTTTCATGCAATGACCATGAAAATTATCTTGTGTCTTTTTTTTTTTAATGACTATATTTTTTAGAAAAACGATGCCCATGAACCTTCTATAACATGAATTCATTCAATTCCAACAAATAGTGGAGTCCTCCATCTTGATTTGCTTTTCTTATTGATAATAATTGGTTGAGTTCCAAAATAAAGAGTACCTCTCATGATTTCTGGTTAGCAGTGCTCCTCTTTTGATTCCAAGAACACATTTTGATACATTGACAATGAAATTAACATATGGGGCAAAACAACGTAGAATATTAATTCAATCAATCAAATATAAACACCATTGAAACTCTAAATCAACTAACTTCCATGAGTGAAAACAATAATTCATCTTGGTTTTCATTTTGTGCTAATGTGAAGTTGTTTAATTCCTATGTAATGAGACTTTCTTATCACCTCAAGCTAATTAGGTTCCGCACGTCGTTAAAAGGACTATTTTTCATGCAATGACCATGAAATTATCTTGTGTCTTTTTTAATGACTATATTTTTTTTAGAAAAAACGATGCCCATGAACCTTCTATAACATGAATTCATTCAATTCCAACAAATAGTGGAGTCCTCCATCTTGATTTGCTTTTTCTTATTGATAATAATTGGTTGAGTTCCAAAATAAAGAGTACTCTCTCATGATTTCTGGTTAGCAGTGCTCCTCTTTTGATTCCAAGAACACATTTTGATACATTGACAATGAAATTAACATATGGGGCAAAACAACGTAGAATATTAATTCAATCAATCAAATATAAACACCATTGAAACTCTAAATCAACTAACTTCCATGAGTGAAAACAATAATTCATCTTGGTTTTCATTTTGTGCTAATGTGAAGTTGTTTTAATTCCTATGTAATGAGACTTTCTTATCACCTCAAGCTAATTAGGTTTCCGCACGTCGTTAAAAGGACTATTTTTCATGCAATGACCATGAAATTATCTTGTGTCTTTTTTAATGACTATATTTTTTAGAAAAAAAAACGATGCCCATGAACCTTCTATAACATGAATTCATTCAATTCCAACAAATAGTGGAGTCCTCCATCTTGATTTGCTTTTCTTATTGATAATAATTGGTTGAGTTCCAAAAAAATAAAGAGTACCTCTCATGATTTCTGGTTAGCAGTGCTCCTCTTTTGATTCCAAGAACACATTTTGATACATTGACAATGAAATTACATATGGGGCAAAAAAAACAACGTAGAATATTAATTCAATCAATCAAATATAAACACCATTGAAACTCTAAATCAACTAACTTCCATGAGTGAAAAAACAATAATTCATCTTGGTTTTCATTTTGTGCTAATGTGAAGTTGTTTAATTCCTATGTAATGAGACTTTCTTTATCACCTCAAGCTAATTAGGTTCCGCACGTCGTTAAAAGGACTATTTTTTTCATGCAATGACCATGAAATTATCTTTGTGTCTTTTTTAATGACTATATTTTTTTAAAAAAAACGATGCCCATGAACCTTCTATAACATGAATTCATTCAATTCCAACAAATAGTGGAGTCCTCCATCTTGATTTGCTTTTCTTATTGATAATAATTGGTTGAGTTCCAAAATAAAGAGTACCTCTCATGATTTCTGGTTAGCAGTGCTCCTCTTTTGATTCCAAGAACACATTTTGATACATTGACAATGAAATTAACATATGGGGCAAAACAACGTAGAATATTATTAATTCAATCAATCAATCAAATATAAAAACACCATTGAAACTCTAAATCAACTAACTTCCATGAGTGAAAACAATAATTCATCTTGGTTTTCATTTTTTGTGCTAATGTGAAGTTGTTTAATTCCTATGTAATGAGACTTTCTTATCACCTCAAGCTAATTAGGTTCCGCACGTCGTTAAAAGGACTATTTTTCATGCAATGACCATGAAATTATCTTGTGTCTTTTTTAATGACTATATTTTTTAGAAAAACGATGCCCATGAACCTTCTATAACATGAATTCATTCAATTCCAACAAATAGTGGAGTCCTCCATCTTGATTTGCTTTTCTTATTGATAATAATTGGTTGAGTTCCAAAAAATAAAGAGTACCTCTCATGATTTCTGGTTAGCAGTGCTCCTCTTTTGATTCCAAGAACACATTTTGATACATTGACAATGAAATTAACATATGGGGCAAAACAACGTAGAATATTAATTAATTCAATCAATCAAAATATACACCACACCATTGAAACTCTAAATCAACTAACTTCCATGAGTGAAAACAATAATTCATCTTGGTTTTCATTTTGTGCTAATGTGAAGTTGTTTAATTCCTATGTAATGAGACTTTCTTATCACCTCAAGCTAATTAGGTTCCGCACGTCGTTAAAAGGACTATTTTTCATGCAATGACCATGAAAATTATCTTGTGTCTTTTTTTAATGACTATATTTTTTAAAAAAAACGATGCCCATGAACCTTCTATAACATGAATTCATTCAATTCCAACAAATAGTGGAGTCCTCCATCTTGATTTGCTTTTCTTATTGATAATAATTGGTTGAGTTTCCAAAATAAAGAGTACCTCTCATGATTTCTGGTTAGCAGTGCTCCTCTTTTGATTCCAAGAACACACATTTTGATACATTGACAATGAAATTAACATATGGGGCAAAACAACGTAGAATATTAATTCAATCAATCAAATATAAACACCATTGAAACTCTAAATCAACTAACTTCCATGAGTGAAAACAATAATTCATCTTGGTTTTCATTTTGTGCTAATGTGAAGTTGTTTAATTCCTATGTAATGAGACTTTCTTATCACCTCAAGCTAATTAGGTTCCGCACGTCGTCGTTAAAAGGACTTTTTTTCATGCAATGACCATGAAATTATCTTGTGTCTTTTTTAATGACTATATTTTTTAGAAAAAAAACGATGCCCATGAACCTTCTATAACATGAATTCATTCAATTCCAACAAATAGTGGAGTCCTCCATCTTGATTTGCTTTTTATTTATTGATAATAATTGGTTGAGTTCCAAAATAAAGAGTACCTCTCATGATTTCTGGTTAGCAGTGCTCCTCTTTTGATTCCAAGAAACACATTTTGATACATTGACAATGAAATTAACATATGGGGCAAAACAACGTAGAATATTAATTCAATCAATCAAATATAAACACCATTGAAACTCTAAATCAACTAACTTCCATGAGTGAAAACAATAATTCATCATCTTGGTTTTTTTTTGTGCTAATGTGAAGTTGTTTAATTCCTATGTAATGAGACTTTCTTATCACCTCAAGCTAATTAGGTTCCGCACGTCGTTAAAAGGGATTTTTTTTTCATGCAATGACCATGAAATTATTTGTTTTTCTTTTTTAATGACTATTTTTTTAGAAAAACGATGCCCATGAACCTTCTATAACATGAATTCATTCAATTCCAACAAATAGTGGAGTCCTCCATCTTGATTTGCTTTTCTTATTGATAATAATTGGTTGAGTTCCAAAATAAAGAGTACCTCTCATGATTTCTGGTTAGCAGTGCTCCTCTTTTGATTCCAAGAACACATTTTGATACATTGACAATGAAATTAACATATGGGGCAAAAAACAACGTAGAATATTAATTCAATCAATCAAATATAAACACCATTGAAACTCTAAATCAACTAACTTCCATGAGTGAAAACAATAATTCATCTTGGTTTTCATTTTGTGCTAATAATGTGAAGTTGTTTAATTCCTATGTAATGAGACTTTCTTATCACCTCAAGCTAATTAGGTTCCGCACGTCGTTAAAAGGACTATTTTTCATGCAATGACCATGAAAATTATCTTGTGTCTTTTTTTTAATGACTATATTTTTTTAGAAAAAAAAACGATGCCCATGAACCTTCTATAACATGAATTCATTCAATTCCAACAAATAGTGGAGTCCTCCATCTTGATTTGCTTTTCTTATTGATAATAATTGGTTGAGTTCCAAAATAAAGAGTACCTCTCATGATTTCTGGTTAGCAGTGCTCCTCTTTTGATTCCAAGAACACATTTTGATACATTGACAATGAAATTAACATATGGGGCAAAAACAACGTAGAATATTATTAATCAATCAATCAATCAAATATAAACACCATTGAAACTCTCTAAATCAACTAACTTCCATGAGTGAAAACAATAATAATCATCTTGGTTTTCATTTTTGTGCTAATCCTTGTAAGTGTGTGTTAATTATGATAATGTAATGAGACTTTTTCTTATCACCTCAAGCTAATTAGGTTCCGCACGTCGTTAAAAGGACTATTTTTCATGCAAAATGACCATGAAATTATCTTGATTGTCTTTTTTTTTTTATATTTTTTTAGAAAAACGATGCCCATGAACCTTCTATAACATGAATTCATTCAATTCAACAAATAGTGGAGTCCTCATCTCCATCTTGAATTGCTTTTCTTTGATAATATTTGGTTGATAATAATTGGTTGAGTTCCAAAATAAAGAGTACCTCTCATGATTTCTGGTTAGCAGTGCTCCTCTTTTGATTCCAAGAACACATTTTGATACATTGACATGAAAAAATTAACATATGGGGCAAAAACAACGTAGAATATTAATTCAATCAATCAAATATATAAACACCATTGAAACTCTAAATCAACTAACTTCCATGAGTGAAAACAATAATTCATCTTGGTTTTCATTTTGTGCTAATGTGAAGTTGTTTAATTCCTATGTAATGAGACTTTCTTATCACCTCAAGCTAATTAGGTTCCGCACGTCGTTAAAAGGACTATTTTTCATGCAATGACCATGAAATTATTATCTTGTGTCTTTTTTTTAATGACTATATTTTTTAGAAAAAAAAACGATGCCCATGAATGAACTTCTATAACATGAATTCATTCAATTCCAACAAATAGTGGAGTCCTCCATCTTGATTTGCTTTTCTTATTGATAATAATTGGTTGAGTTCCAAAATAAAGAGTACCTCTCATGATTTCTGGTTAGCAGTGCTCCTCTTTTGATTCCAAGAACACATTTTGATACATTGACAATGAAATTAACATATGGGGCAAAACAACGTAGAATATTAATTCAATCAATCAAATATAAACACCATTGAAACTCTAAATCAACTAACTTCCATGAGTGAAAACAATAATTCATCTTGGTTTTTTTTTTTGTGCTAATGTGAAGTTGTTTAATTCCTATGTAATGAGACTTTCTTATCACCTCAAGCTAATTAGGTTCCGCACGTCGTTAAAAGGACTATTTTTTTCATGCAATGACCATGAAATTATCTTGTGTCTTTTTTAATGACTATATATTTTTTAGAAAAAAAAACGATGCCCATGAACCTTCTATAACATGAATTCATTCAATTCCAACAAATAGTGGAGTCCTCCATCTTGATTTTGCTTTTCCTATTGATAATAATTGGTTGAGTTCCAAAATAAAAGAGTACCTCTCATGATTTCTGGTTAGCAGTGCTCCTCTTTTGATTCCAAGAACACATTTTGATACATTGACAATGAAATTAACATATGGGGGCAAAAAAACAACGTAGAATATTAATTCAATCAATCAAATATAAACACCATTGAAAACTCTAAAATCAACTAACTTCCATGAGTGAAAACAATAATTCATCTTGGTTTTCATTTTGTGCTAATGTGAAGTTGTTTAATTCCTATGTAATGAGACTTTCTTATCACCTCAAGCTAATTAGGTTCCGCACGTCGTTTAAAAGGACTATTTTTCATGCAATGACCATGAAATTATCTTGTGTCTTTTTTAATGACTATTTTTTTTAGAAAAAAACGATGCCCATGAACCTTCTATAACATGAATTCATTCAATTCCCAAAAATAGTGGAGTCCTCCATCTTGATTTGCTTTTGCTTTTTCTTATTGATAATAATTGGTTGAGTTCCAAAATAAAGAGTACCTCTCATGATTTCTGGTTAGCAGTGCTCCTCTTTTGATTCCAAGAACACATTTTGATACATTGACAATGAAATTAACATATGGGGCAAAACAACGTAGAATATTAATTCAATCAATCAAAAATATAAACACCATTGAAACTCTAAATCAACTAACTTCCATGAGTGAAAACAATAATTCATCTTTGTTTTCATTTTTGTGCTAATGTGAAGTTGTTTAATTCCTATGTAATGAGACTTTCTTATCACCTCAAGCTAATTAGGTTCCGCACGTCGTCGTTTAAAAGGACTATTTTTCATGCAATGACCATGAAAAATTATCTTGTGTCTTTTTTAATGACTATTTTTTTTAGAAAAACGATGCCCATGAAACCTTCTATAACATGAATTCATTCAATTCCAACAAATAGTGGAGTCCTCCATCTTGATTTGCTTTTCTTATATTGATAATAATTGGTTGAGTTCCAAAATAAAGAGTACCTCTCATGATTTTCTGGTTAGCAGTGCTCCTCTTTTGATTCCAAGAACACATTTTGATACATTGACAATGAAAAATTAACATATGGGGCAAAAAACGTAATATTAATTCAATCAATCAAATATAAACACCATTGAAACTCTAAATCAACTAACTTCCATGAGTGAAAACAATAATTCATCTTGGTTTTCATTTTGTGCTAATGTGAAGTTGTTTAATTCCTATGTAATGAGACTTTCTTATCACCTCAAGCTAATTAGGTTCCGCACGTCGTTAAAAGGACTATTTTTCATGCAATGACCATGAAAATTATCTTGTGTGTTTTTTTAATGACTATATTTTTTTTTAGAAAAACGATGCCCATGAACCTTCTATAACATGAATTCATTCAATTCCAACAAATAGTGGAGTCCTCCATCTTGATTTGCTTTTCTTATTGATAATAATTGGTTGAGTTCCAAAATAAAGAGTACCTCTCATGATTTCTGGTTAGCAGTGCTCCTCTTTTGATTCCAAGAACACATTTTGATACATTGACAATGAAATAAACATATGGGGCAAAAAAACAACGTAGAATATTAATTCAATCAATCAAATATAAACACCATTGAAACTCTAAATCAACTAACTTCCATGAGTGAAAAAACAATAATTCATCTTGGTTTTCATTTTGTGCTAATGTGAAGTTGTTTAATTCCTATGTAATGAGACTTTCTTATCACCTCAAGCTAATTAGGTTCCGCACGTCGTTAAAAGGACTATTTTTTTTCATGCAATGACCATGAAATTATTGTGTCTTTTTTAATGACTATATTTTTTAGAAAAACGATGCCCATGAACCTTCTATAACATGAATTCATTCAATTCCAACAAATAGTGGAGTCCTCCATCTTGATTTGCTTTTCTTATTGATAATAATTGGTTGAGTTCCAAAATAAAGAGAGTACCTCTCATGATTTCTGGTTAGCAGTGCTCCTCTTTTGATTCCAAGAACACATTTTGATACATTGACAATGAAATTAACATATGGGGCAAAAAAACAACGTAGAATATTAATTCAATCAATCAAATATAAACACCATTGAAACTCTAAATCAACTAACTTCCATGAGTGAAAACAATAATTCATCTTGGTTTTCATTTTGTGCTAATGTGAAGTTGTTTAATTCCTATGTAATGAGACTTTCTTATCACCTCAAGCTAATTAGGTTTCCGCACGTCGTTTAAAAGGACTTTTTTTCATGCAATGACCATGAAATATATCTTGTGTCTTTTTTAATGACTATATTTTTTTTAGAAAAACGATGCCCATGAACCTTCTATAACATGAATTCATTCAATTCCAACAAATAGTGGAGTCCTCCATCTTGATTTGCTTTTTCTTATTGATAATAATTGGTTGAGTTCCAAAATAAAGAGTACCTCTCATGATTTCTGGTTAGCAGTGCTCCTCTTTTGATTCCAAGAACACATTTTGATACATTGACAATGAAATTAACATATGGGGCAAAACAACGTAGAATATTAATTCAATCAATCAAATATAAACACCATTGAAACTCTAAATCAACTAACTTCCATGAGTGAAAAAAATAATTCATCTTGGTTTTCATTTTGTGCTAATGTGAAGTTGTTTAATTCCTATGTAATGAGACTTTCTTATCACCTCAAGCTAATTAGGTTCCGCACGTCGTTAAAAGGACTATTTTTCATGCAATGACCATGAAATTATCTTGTGTCTTTTTTAATGACTATATTTTTTAGAAAAACGATGCCCATGAACCTTCTATAACATGAATTCATTCAATTCCAACAAATAGTGGAGTCCTCCATCTTGATTTGCTTTTCTTATTGATAATAATTGGTTGAGTTCCAAAATAAAGAGTACCTCTCATGATTTCTGGTTAGCAGTGCTCCTCTTTTGATTCCAAGAACACATTTTGATACATTGACAATGAAATTAACATATGGGGCAAAACAACGTAGAATATTAATTCAATCAATCAAATATAAACACCATTGAAACTCTAAATCAACTAACTTCCATGAGTGAAAACAATAATTCATCTTGGTTTTCATTTTGTGCTAATGTGAAGTTGTTTAATTCCTATGTAATGAGACTTTCTTATCACCTCAAGCTAATTAGGTTCCGCACGTCGTTTTAAAAGGACTATTTTTCATGCAATGACCATGAAATTATCTTGTGTCTTTTTTAATGACTATATTTTTTTTAGAAAAACGATGCCCATGAACCTTCTATAACATGAATTCATTCAATTCCAACAAATAGTGGAGTCCTCCATCTTGATTTGCTTTTTTCTTATTGATAATAATTGGTTGAGTTCCAAAATAAAGAGTACCTCTCATGATTTTTCTGGTTAGCAGTGCTCCTCTCTTTTGATTCCAAGAACACATTTTGATACATTGACAATGAAATTAACATATGGGGCAAAACAACGTAGAATATTAATTCAATCAATCAATCAAATATAAACACCATTGAAACTCTAAATCAACTAACTTCCATGAGTGAAAACAATAATTCATCTTGGTTTTCATTTTGTGCTAATGTGATGTGTTTAATTCCTATGTAATGAGACTTTCTTATCACCTCAAGCTAATTAGGTTCCGCACGTCGTTAAAAAGGACTTTTTTTCATGCAATGACCATGAAATTATCTTGTGTCTTTTTTAATGACTATATTTTTTTTTAGAAAAACGATGCCCATGAACCTTCTATAACATGAATTCATTCAATTCCAACAAATAGTGGAGTCCTCCATCTTGATTTGCTTTTTCTTATTGATAATAATTGGTTGAGTTCCAAAATAAAGAGTACTCTCTCATGATTTCTGGTTAGCAGTGCTCCTCTTTTGATTCCAAGAACACATTTTGATACATTGACAATGAAAATTATATGGGGGGCAAAAAACAACGTAGAATATTAATTCAATCAATCAAATATAAACACCATTGAAACTCTAAATCAACTAACTTCCATGAGAAAAAAACAATAATTCATCTTGGTTTTCATTTTGTGCTAATGTGAAGTTGTTTAATTCCTATGTAATGAGACTCTTATCTTATCACCTCAAGCTAATTAGGTTCCGCACGTCGTTAAAAGGACTATTTTTCATGCAATGACCATGAAATTATCTTGTGTTTTTTTTTAATGACTATATATTTTTTAGAAAAACGATGCCCATGAACCTTCTATAACATGAATTCATTCAATTCCAACAAATAGTGGAGTCCTCCATCTTGATTTTTGCTTTTCTTATTGATAATAATTGGTTGAGTTCCAAAATAAAGAGTACCTCTCATGATTTCTGGTTAGCAGTGCTCCTCTTTTGATTCCAAGAACACACATTTTGATACATTGACAATGAAATTAACATATGGGGCAAAACAACGTAGAATATTATTAATTCAATCAATCAAATATAAACACCATTGAAACTCTAAATCAACTAACTTCCATGAGTGAAAACAATAATTCATCTTGGTTTTCATTTTGTGCTAATGTGAAGTTGTTTAATTCCTATGTAATGAGACTTTCTTATCACCTCAAGCTAATTAGGTTTCCGCACGTCGTTAAAAGGACTATTTTTCATGCAATGACCATGAAATTATCTTGTGTCTTTTTTAATGACTATATTTTTTAGAAAAACGATGCCCATGAACCTTCTATAACATGAATTCATTCAATTCCAACAAATAGTGGAGTCCTCCATCTTGATTTGCTTTTTCTTATTGATAATAATTGGTTGAGTTCCAAAAAATAAAGAGTACCTCTCATGATTTCTGGTTAGCAGTGCTCCTCTTTTGATTCCAAGAACACATTTTGATACATTGACAATGAAAAATTAACATATGGGGCAAAAAACAAGTAGAATATTAATTCAATCAATCAAATATAAACACCATTGAAACTCTAAATCAACTAACTTCCATGAGTGAAAAACAATAATTCATCTTGGTTTTCATTTTGTGCTAATGTGAAGTTGTTTAATTCCTATGTAATGAGACTTTCTTATCACCTCAAGCTAATTAGGTTCCGCACACGTCGTTAAAAGGACTTTTTTTTTCATGCAATGACCATGAAATTATCTTGTGTCTTTTTTAATGACTATATTTTTTAGAAAAAACGATGCCCATGAACCTTCTATAACATGAATTCATTCAATTCCAACAAATAGTGGAGTCCTCCATCTTGATTTGCTTTTCTTATTGATAATAATTGGTTGAGTTCCAAAAAATAAAGAGTACCTCTCATGATTTCTGGTTAGCAGTGCTCCTCTTTTGATTCCAAGAACACATTTTGATACATTGACAATGAAATTAACATATGGGGCAAAACAACGTAGAATATTAATTCAATCAATCAAATATAAACACCATTGAAACTCTAAATCAACTAACTTCCATGATGTGAAAAACAATAATTCATCTTGGTTTTCATTTTGTGCTAATGTGAAGTTGTTTAATTCCTATGTAATGAGACTTTCTTATCACCTCAAGCTAATTAGGTTCCGCACGTCGTTAAAAAGGAGGACTATTTTTCATGCACACCATGAAATTATCTTGTGTCTTTTTTAATGACTATATATTTTTTAGAAAAAAAACGATGCCCATGAACCTTCTATAACATGAATTCATTCAATTCCAACAAATAGTGGAGAGTCCTCCATCTTGATTTGCTTTTCTTATTGATAATAATTGGTTGAGTTCCAAAATAAAGAGTACCTCTCATGATTTCTGGTTAGCAGTGCTCCTCTTTTGATTCCAAGAACACATTTTGATACATTGACAATGAAATTAACATATGGGGCAAAAAACAACGTAGAATATTAATTCAATCAATCAAATATAAACACCATTGAAACTCTAAATCAACTAACTTCCATGAGTGAAAACAATAATTCATCTTGGTTTTCATTTTGTGCTAATGTGAAGTTGTTTAATTCCTATGTAATGAGACTTTCTTATCACCTCAAGCTAATTAGGTTCCGCACGTCGTTTAAAAGGACTATTTTTTTCATGCAATGACCATGAAATTATCTTGTGTCTTTTTTAATGACTATTTTTTTTTTAAAAAAAACGATGCCCCATGAACCTTCTATAACATGAATTCATTCAATTCAAACAAATAGTGGAGTCCTCCATCTTGATTTGCTTTTCTTATTGATAATAATTGGTTGAGTTCCAAAAAAATAAAGAGTACCTCTCATGATTTCTGGTTAGCAGTGCTCCTCTTTTGATTCCAAGAACACATTTTGATACATTGACAATGAAATTAACATATGGGGCAAAACAACGTAGAATATTAATTCAATCAATCAAATATAAACACCATTGAAACTCTAAATCAACTAACTTCCATGAGTGAAAACAATAATTCATCTTGGTTTTCATTTTGTGCTAATGTGAAGTTGTTTAATTCCTATGTAATGAGACTTTCTTATCACCTCAAGCTAATTAGGTTCCGCACGTCGTTAAAAGGACTATTTTTTCATGCAATGACCATGAAAATATCTTGTGTCTTTTTTAATGACTATATTTTTTAGAAAAACGACGATGCCCATGAACCTTCTATAACATGAATTCATTCAATTCCAACAAATAGTGGAGTCCTCCATCTTGATTTGCTTTTCTTATTGATAATAATTGGTTGAGTTCCAAAATAAAGAGTACCTCTCATGATTTCTGGTTAGCAGTGCTCCTATTTTGATTCCAAGAACACATTTTGATACATTGACAATGAAATTAACATATGGGGCAAAACAACGTAGAATATTAATTCAATCAATCAAAAATATAAACACCATTGAAACTCTAAATCAACTAACTTCCATGAGTGAAAACAATAATTCATCTTGGTTTTCATTTTGTGCTAATGTGAAGTTGTTTAATTCCTATGTAATGAGACTTTCTTATCACCTCAAGCTAATTAGGTTCCGCACGTCGTTAAAAGGACTATTTTTCATGCAATGACCATGAAATTATCTTGTGTCTTTTTTAATGACTATATTTTTTTAGAAAAACGATGCCCATGAACCTTCTATAACATGAATGAATTCATTCAATTCCAAACAAATAGTGGAGTCCTCCATCTTGATTTGCTTTTCTTATTGATAATAATTTGTTGTTGAGTTCCAAAATAAAGAGTACCTCTCATGATTTCTGGTTAGCAGTGCTCCTCTTTTGATTCCAAGAACACATTTTTTGATACATTGACAATGAAATTAACATATGGGGCAAAAACAACGTAGAATATTAATTCAATCAATCAAATATAAACACCATTGAAACTCTAAATCAACTAACTTCCATGAGTGAAAACAATAATTCATCTTGGTTTTCATTTTGTGCTAATGTGAAGTTGTTTAATTCCTATGTAATGAGACTTTCTTATCACCTCAAGCTAATTAGGTTCCGCACGTCGTTAAAAGGACTATTTTTTTCATGCAATGACCATGAAATTATCTTGTGTCTTTTTTTTAATGACTATTTTTTTTAGAAAAACGATGCCCATGAACCTTCTATAACATGAATTCATTCAATTCCAACAAATAGTGTGGAGTCCTCATCATCTTGATTTGCTTTTCTTATTGATAATAATTGGTTGAGTTCCAAAATAAAGAGTACCTCTCATGATTTCTGGTTAGCAGTGCTCCTCTTTTGATTCCAAGAACACATTTTGATACATTGACAATGAAATTAACATATGGGGCAAAACAACGTAGAATATTAATTCAATCAAATCAAATATAAACACCATTGAAACTCTAAATCAACTAACTTCCATGAGTGAAAACAATAATTCATCTTGTTTTTTTCATTTTGTGCTAATGTGAAGTTGTTTAATTCCTATGTAATGAGACTTTCTTATCACCTCAAGCTAATTAGGTTCCGCACGTCGTTAAAAGGACTATTTTTTTCATGCAATGACCATGAAATTATCTTGTGTCTTTTTTAATGACTATATTTTTTTAAAAAAACGATGCCCATGAACCTTCTATAACATGAATTCATTCAATTCAACAAAAATAGTGGAGTCCTCCATCTTGATTTGCTTTTCTTATTGATAATAATTGGTTGAGTGAGTTCAAAATAAAGAGTACCTCTCATGATGATTTCTGGTTAGCAGTGCTCCTCTTTTGATTCCAAGAACACATTTTGATACATTGACAATGAAATTAACATATATGGGGCAAAACAACGTAGAATATTAATTCAATCAATCAAATATAAACACCATTGAAACTCTAAATCAACTAACTTCCATGAGTGAAAACAATAATTCATCTTGTTTTTTCATTTTGTGCTAATGTGAAGTTGTTTAATTCCTATGTAAATGAGACTTTCTTATCACCTCAAGCTAATTAGGTTCCGCACGTCGTTAAAAGGACTATTTTTTCATGCAATGACCATGAAATTATCTTGTGTCTTTTTTAATGACTATATTTTTTTAGAAAAACGATGCCCATGAACCTTCTATAACATGAATTCATTCAATTCCAACAAATAGTGGAGTCCTCCATCTTGATTTGCTTTTCTTATTGATAATAATTGGTTGAGTTCAAAAAATAAAGAGTACCTCTCATGATTTCTGGTTAGCAGTGCTCCTCTTTTGATTCCAAGAACACATTTTGATACATTGACAATGAAATTAACATATGGGGCAAAACAACGTAGAATATTAATTCAATCAATCAAATATAAACACCATTGAAACTCTAAATCAACTAACTTCCATGAGTGAAAACAATAATTCATCTTGGTTTTCATTTTGTGCTAATGTGAAGTTGTTTAATTCCTATGTAATGAGAGACTTTCTTATCACCTCAAGCTAATTAGGTTCCGCACGTCGTTAAAAGGACTATTTTTTTTCATGCAATGACCATGAAATTATCTTGTGTCTTTTTTAATGACTATATTTTTTTTGAAAAACGATGCCCATGAACCTTCTATAACATGAATTCATTCAATTCCAACAAATAGTGGAGTCCTCCATCTTGATTTGCTTTTCTTATTGATAATAATTGGTTGAGTTCCAAAATAAAGAGTACCTCTCATGATTTTCTGGTTAGCAGTGCTCCTCTTTTGATTCCAAGAACACATTTTTGATACATTGACAATGAAATTAACATATGGGGCAAAACAACGTAGAATATTAATTCAATCAATCAAATATAAACACCATTGAAACTCTAAATCAACTAACTTCCATGAGTGAAAACAATAATTCATCTTGGTTTTCATTTTGTGCTAATGTGAAGTTGTTTAATTCCTATGTATGTGATGAGACTTTCTTATCACCTCAAGCTAATTAGGTTCCGCACGTCGTTAAAAGGACTATTTTTCATGCAATGACCATGAAATTATCTTGTGTCTTTTTTAATGACTATATTTTTTAGAAAAACGATGCCCATGAACCTTCTATAACATGAATTCATTCAATTCCAACAAATAGTGGAGTCCTCCATCTTGATTTGCTTTTCTTATTGATAATAATTGGTTGAGTTCCAAAATAAAGAGTACCTCTCATGATTTCTGGTTAGCAGTGCTCCTCTTTTGATTCCAAGAACACATTTTGATACATTGACAATGAAATTAACATATGGGGGGCAAAACAACGTAGAATATTAATTCAATCAATCAAATATAAACACCATTGAAACTCTAAATCAACTAACTTCCATGAGTGAAAACAATAATTCATCTTGGTTTTCATTTTGTGCTAATGTGAAGTTGTTTAATTCCTATGTAATGAGACTTTCTTATCACCTCAAGCTAATTAGGTTCCGCACGTCGTTAAAAGGACTATTTTTCATGCAATGACCATGAAATTATCTTGTGTCTTTTTTAATGACTATATTTTTTAGAAAAACGATGCCCATGAACCTTCTATAACATGAATTCATTCAATTCCAACAAATAGTGGAGTCCTCCATCTTGATTTGCTTTTCTTATTGATAATAATTGGTTGAGTTCCAAAATAAAGAGTACCTCTCATGATTTCTGGTTAGCAGTGCTCCTCTTTTGATTCCAAGAACACATTTTGATACATTGACAATGAAATTAACATATGGGGCAAAACAACGTAGAATATTAATTCAATCAATCAAATATAAACACCATTGAAACTCTAAATCAACTAACTTCCATGAGTGAAAACAATAATTCATCTTGGTTTTCATTTTGTGCTAATGTGAAGTTGTTTAATTCCTATGTAATGAGACTTTCTTATCACCTCAAGCTAATTAGGT
>JBAPLH010000532.1:0-22306 GCA_037897445.1 Ceriops zippeliana
AATTAAATCTATCATCCAATGGTGTCATTCATCATGGTTTGCATTTTGTACAAATGTTAACTCGTTTAATTCCTAAATAATGAGAATTTTCTAATCACCTAATGTTAATTAGGGCTCTTCTTGTTGTTTCGAAGACCTATATTTTTCATTCAATAACCTTGAAATTAACTTTTTGATTCTTTCTTAATAACTATATTCATTATGAAAAAAATGCCCTGGACCATCTATAACATGAATTCATTCAATTTAACAAACAATGGAGTCCTTGATTTTGAATTGCATTTCTTTATCGATATTAATTGTAGAATTCAAAAATAGAGAGTTCCTCCCATCATTTTTGGCTAGCAAGCCTCCTATTTTGATTCCAAACACACTTTTTTGATGCATTTAACATGAAATATAACACATGTGGCATCTAAACAACCTAGTATATTAATTGAATCAAACAAGTAATATACACCATTAAAACTCCAAATCGAATTAAATCTATCATCCAAAGGTGTCATTCATCATGGTTTGCATTTTGTACAAATGTTAACTCGTTTAATTCCTAAATAATGAGAATTTCTAAACACCTAATGTTAATTGGGCTCATCTTGTTGTTCCCAAGACTATTTTTCATGCAATAACCTTGAAATTAACTTTTGTTTCTTTCTTATTAACTATAATCATTATGAAAAAATGCTCCTCGACCATCTATAACATGAATTCATTCAATTTAACAAACAATGGAGTCCTTGATTTTGAATTGCATTTCTTATCAATATTAATTGTAGAATTCAAAAATAGAGAGTTCCTCCCATCATTTTTGGCTAGCAAGCCTCCTATTTTGATTCCAAACACACTTTTTGATGCATTTAACATGAAATATAACACATGTGGCTAAACAACCTAGTATATTAATTGAATCAAACAAGTATATACACCATTAAAACTCCAAATCGAATTAAATCTATCATCCAATGGTGTCATTCATCATGGTTTGCATTTTGTACAAATGTTAACTCGTTTAATTCCTAAATAATGAGAATTTTTCTAATCACCTAATGTTAATTAGGCTCTTCTTGTTGTTTTCGAGTATTATTTTTCATTCAATAACCTTGAAATTAACTTTTGATTCTTTCTTAATTAACTATATTCATTATGAAAAAAAATGCCCTGGACCATCTATAACATGAATTCATTCAATTTAACAAACAATGGAGTCCTTGATTTTGAATTGCATTTCTTATCGATATTAATTGTAGAATTCAAAAATAGAGAGTTCCTCCCTATCATTTTTGGCTAGCAAGCCTCCTATTTTGATTCCAAACACACTTTTTGATGCATTTAACATGAAAAATATAACACATGTGGCTAAACAACCTAGTATATTAATTGAATCAAACAAGTATATACACCATTAAAACTCCAAATCGAATTAAATCTATCATCCAATGGTGTCATTCATCATGGTTTGCATTTTGTACAAAATGTTAACTCGTTTAATTCCTAAATAATGAGAATTTCTAATCACCTAATGTTAAAATTGGGCTCCTCTTGTTGTTGTTCCCAAGACTATTTTTCATGCAATAACCTTGAAATTAACTTTTGTTTCTTTCTTATTAACTATAATCATTCTGAAAAAGATGCTCCTGGACCATTTATAACATGAATTCATTCAATTTAACAAACAATGGAGTCCTTGATTTTGAATTGCATTTCTTATCAATATTAATTGTAGAATTCAAAAATAGAGAGTTCCTCCTATCATTTTTTGGCTAGCAAGCCTCCTATTTTGATTCCAAACACACTTTTTTGATGCATTTAACATGAAATATAACACATGTGGCTAAACAACCTAGTATATTAATTGAATCAAACAAGTATATACACCATTAAAACTCCAAATCGAATTAAATCTATCATCCAATGGTGTCATTCATCATGGTTTGCATTTTGTACAAATGTTAACTCGTTTAATTCCTAAATAATGAGAATTTCTAATCACCTAATGTTAATTAGGCTCTTCTTGTTGTTTTCGAGTATTATTTTTCATTCAATAACCTTGAAATTAACTTTTGATTCTTTCTTAATAACTATATTTCATTTATGAAAAAAATGCCCCTGGACCATCTATAACATGAATTCATTCAATTTAACAAACAATGGAGTCCTTGATTTTGAATTGCATTTCTTATCGATATTAATTGTAGAATTCAAAAATAGAGAGTTCCTCCCATCATTTTTGGCTAGCAAGCCTCCTATTTTGATTCCAAACACACTTTTTTGATGCATTTAACATGAAATATAACACATGTGGCTAAACAACCTAGTATATTAATTGAATCAAACAAGTATATACACCATTAAAACTCCAAATCGAATTTAAATCTATCATCCAATGGTGTCATTCATCATGGTTTGTATTTTGTACAAATGTTAACTCGTTTAATTCCTAAATAATGAGAATTTCTAAACACCTAATGTTAATTGGGCTCCTCTTGTTGTTTCCAAGACTATTTTTCATGCAATAACCTTGAAATTAACTTTTGTTTCTTTCTTATTAACTATAATCATTTCTGAAAAAAGATGCTCCTGGACCATTTATAACATGAATTCATTCAATTTAACAAACAATGGAGTCCTTGATTTTGAATTGCATTTCTTATCGATATTAATTGTAGAATTCAAAAAAATAGAGAGTTCCTCCTATCATTTTTTTGGCTAGCAAGCCTCCTATTTTGATTCCAAACACACTTTTTGATGCATTTAACATGAAATATAACACATGTGGCTAAACAACCTAGTATATTAATTGAATCAAACAAGTATATACACCATTAAAACTCCAAATCGAATTAAATCTATCATCCAATGGTGTCATTCATCATGGTTTGCATTTTGTACAAATGTTAACTCGTTTAATTCCTAAATAATGAGAAATTTCTAATCACCTAATGTTAATTGGGCTCCTCTTGTTATTGTTCGAGTACTATTTTTTCATTCAATAACCTTGAAATTAACTTTTTGTTTCTTTCTTAATAACTATAATCATTATGAAAAAAATGCCCTGGACCATTTATAACATGAATTCATTCAATTTAACAAACAATGGAGTCCTTGATTTTGAATTGCATTTCTTATCAATATTAATTGTAGAATTCAAAAATAGAGAGTTCCTCCTATCATTTTTGGCTAGCAAGCCTCCTATTTTGATTCCAAACACACTTTTTTGATGCATTTAACATGAAATATAACACATGTGTCTAAACAACCTAGTATATTAATTGAATCAAACAAGTATATACACCATTAAAACTCCAAATCGATTTAAATCTATCATCCAATGGTGTCATTCATCATGGTTTGCATTTTTGTACAAATGTTAACTCGTTTAATTCCTAAATAATGAGAATTTCTAATCACCTAATGTTAATTAGGCTCTTCTTGTTGTTTCGAGATTATTTTTCATTCAATAACCTTGAAATTAACTTTTGATTCTTTCTTAATAACTATATTCATTATGAAAAAAATGCCCTGGACCATCTATAACATGAATTCATTCAATTTAACAAACAATGGAGTCCTTGATTTTGAATTGCATTTCTTATCGATATTAATTGTAGAATTCAAAAAAATAGAGAGTTCCTCCCATCATTTTTTGGCTAGCAAGCCCTCCTATTTTGATTCCAAACACACTTTTTGATGCATTTAACATGAAATATAACACATGTGGCTAAACAACCTAGTATATTAATTGAATCAAACAAGTATATACACCATTAAAACTCCAAATCGAATTAAATCTATCATCCAATGGTGTCATTCATCATGGTTTGCATTTTGTACAAATGTTAACTCGTTTAATTCCTAAATAATGAGAATTTCTAATCACCTAATGTTAATTGGGCTCCTCTTGTTGTTTCCCAAGACTATTTTTCATTCAATAACCTTGAAATTAACTTTTGTTTCTTTCTTAATAACTATAATCATTCTGAAAAGATGCCCTGGACCATCTATAACATGAATTCATTCAATTTAACAAACAAATGGAGTCCTTGATTTTGAATTGCATTTCTTATCGATATTAATTGTAGAATTCAAAAATAGAGAGAGTTCCTCCCATCATTTTTTGGCTAGCAAGCCTCCTATTTTGATTCCAAACACACTTTTTGATGCATTTAACATGAAATATAACACATGTGGCTAAACAACCTAGTATATTTAATTGAATCAAACAAGTATATACACCATTAAAACTCCAAATCGAATTTAAATCTATCATCCAATGGTGTCATTCATCATGGTTTGCATTTTGTACAAATGTTAACTCGTTTAATTCCTAAATAATGAGAATTTCTAATCACCTAATGTTAATTGGGCTCCTCTTGTTGTTTCCCAAGACTATTTTTCATGCAATAACCTTGAAATTAACTTTTGTTTCTTTCTTATTAACTATAATCATTCTGAAAAAATGCTGCCCTGGACCATTTATAACATGAATTCATTCAATTTAACAAACAATGGAGTCCTTGATTTTGAATTGCATTTCTTATCGATATTAATTGTAGAATTCAAAAATAGAGAGTTCCTCCTATCATTTTTGGCTAGCAAGCCTCCTATTTTGATTCCAAACACACTTTTTGATGCATTTAACATGAAATATAAACACATGTGGCTAAACAACCTAGTATATTAATTGAATCAAACAAGTATATACACCATTAAAACTCCAAATCGAATTTAAATCTATCATCCAATGGTGTCATTCATCATGGTTTGCATTTTGTACAAATGTTAACTCGTTTAATTCCTAAATAATGAGAATTTCTAATCACCTAATGTTAATTAGGCTCTTCTTGTTATTTTTCGAGTATTATTTTTCATTCAATAACCTTGAAATTAACTTTTGATTCTTTCTTAATAACTATATTCATTATGAAAAAAATGCCCTGGACCATCTTATAACATGAATTCATTCAATTTAACAAACAATGGAGTCCTTGATTTTGAATTGCATTTCTTATCGATATTAATTGTAGAATTCAAAAATAGAGAGTTCCTCCCATCATTTTTGGCTAGCAAGCCTCCTATTTTGATTCCAAACACACTTTTTGATGCATTTAACATGAAATATAACACATGTGGTTAAAACAACCTAGTATATTAATTGAATCAAACAAGTATATACACCATTAAAACTCCAAATCGATTTAAATCTATCATCCAATGGTGTCATTCATCATGGTTTTGCATTTTGTACAAATGTTAACTCGTTTTAATTCCTAAATAATGAGAATTTCTAATCACCTAATGTTAATTGGGCTCCTCTTGTTGTTCCCAAGACTATTTTTCATGCAATAACCTTGAAAATTAACTTTTGTTTCTTTCTTATTAACTATAATCATTCTGAAAAAGATGCTCCTAGACCATCTATAAGATGAATTCATTCAATTTAACAAACAATGGAGTCCTTGATTTTGAATTGCATTTCTTATCGATATTAATTGTAGAATTCAAAAATAGAGAGTTCCTCCCATCATTTTTGGCTAGCAAGCCTCCTATTTTGATTCCAAACACACTTTTTGATGCATTTAACATGAAATATAACACATGTGCCTAAACAACCTAGTATATTAATTGAATCAAACAAGTATATACACCATTAAAACTCCAAATCGAATTAAATCTATCATCCAATGGTGTCATTCATCATGGTTTGCATTTTGTACAAATGTTAACTCGTTTAATTCCTAAATAATGAGAATTTCTAATCACCTAATGTTAATTAGGCTCTTCTTGTTGTTTCGAGTATTATTTTTCATTCAATAACCTTGAAATTAACTTTTGATTCTTTCTTAATAACTATATTCATTATGAAAAAAATGCTCCTGGACAATCCATAACATGAATTCATTCAATTTAACAAACAATGGAGTCCTTGATTTTGAATTGCATTTCTTATCGATATTAATTGTAGAATTCAAAAATAGAGAGTTCCTCTCCATCATTTTTGGCTAGCAAGCCTCCTATTTTGATTCCAAACACACTTTTTGATGCATTTAACATGAAATATAACACATGTGCCTAAACAACCTAGTATATTAATTGAATCAAACAAGTATATACACCATTAAAACTCCAAATCGAATTAAATCTATCATCCAATGGTGTCATTCATCATGGTTTGCATTTTGTACAAATGTTAACTCGTTTAATTCCTAAATAATGAGAATTTCTAATCACCTAATGTTAATTAGGCTCTTCTTGTTGTTTCGAGGATTTTTTTTCATTCAATAACCTTGAAATTAACTTTTGTTTCTTTCTTATTAACTATAATCATTATGAAAAGATGCTCCTCGACCATTTATAACATGAATTCATTCAATTTAACAAACAATGGAGTCCTTGATTTTGAATTGCATTTCTTATCAATATTAATTGTAGAATTCAAAAATAGAGAGTTCCTCCTATCATTTTTGGCTAGCAAGCCTCCTATTTTGATTCCAAACACACTTTTTGATGCATTTAACATGAAATATAACACATGCATCTAAACAACCTAGTATATTAATTGAATCAAACAAGTATATACACCATTAAAACTCCAAATCGAATTAAATCTATCATCCAATGGTGTCATTCATCATGGTTTGCATTTTGTACAAATGTTAACTCGTTTAATTCCTAAATAATGAGAATTTCTAATCACCTAATGTTAATTAGGCTCTTCTTGTTGTTTCGAGTATTATTTTTCATTCAATAACCTTGAAATTAACTTTTGATTCTTTCTTAATAACTATATTCATTATGAAAAAAATGCCCTGGACCATCTATAACATGAATTCATTCAATTTAACAAACAATGGAGTCCTTGATTTTGAATTGCATTTCTTATCGATATTAATTGTAGAATTCAAAAATAGAGAGTTCCTCCCATCATTTTTGGCTAGCAAGCCTCCTATTTTGATTCCAAACACACTTTTTAATGCATTTAACATGAAATATAACACATGTGGTTAAACAACCTAGTATATTAATTGAATCAAACAAGTATATACACCATTAAAACTCCAAATCGAATTAAATCTATCATCCAATGGTGTCATTCATCATGGTTTGCATTTTGTACAAATGTTAACTCGTTTAATTCCTAAATAATGAGAATTTCTAATTACCTAATGTTAATTGGGCTCCTCTTGTTGTTCCCAAGACTATTTTTCATGCAATAACCTTGAAATTAACTTTTGTTTCTTTCTTATTAACTATAATCATTCTGAAAAGATGCTCCTGGACCATTTATAACATGAATTCATTCAATTTAAAAAACAATGGAGTCCTTGATTTTGAATTGCATTTCTTATCAATATTAATTGTAGAATTCAAAAATAGAGAGTTCCTCCTATCATTTTTGGCTAGCAAGCCTCCTATTTTGATTCCAAACACACTTTTTGATGCATTTAACATGAAATATAACACATGTGCCTAAACAACCTAGTATATTAATTGAATCAAACAAGTATATATACACCATTAAAACTCCAAATCGAATTAAATCTATCATCCAATGGTGTCATTCATCATGGTTTGCATTTTGTACAAATGTTAACTCGTTTAATTCCTAAATAATGAGAATTTCTAATCACCTAATGTTAATTAGGCTCTTCTTGTTGTTTCGAGTATTATTTTTCATTCAATAACCTTGAAATTAACTTTTGTTTCTTTCTTAATAACTATATTCATTATGAAAAAAAAAATGCCCTGGACCATCTATAACATGAATTCATTCAATTTAACAAACAATGGAGTCCTTGATTTTGAATTGCATTTCTTATCGATATTAATTGTAGAATTCAAAAAAATAGAGAGTTCCTCCTATCATTTTTGGCTAGCAAGCCTCCTATTTTGATTCCAAACACACTTTTTGATGCATTTAACATGAAATATAACACATGTGGGCTAAACAACCTAGTATATTAATTGAATCAAACAAGTATATACACCATTAAAACTCCAAATCGAATTAAATCTATCATCCAATGGTGTCATTCATCATGGTTTGCATTTTGTACAAATGTTAACTCGTTTAATTCCTAAATAATGAGAATTTCTAATCACCTAATGTTAATTGGGCTCTTCTTGTTGTTCCCAAGACTATTTTTCATTCAATAACCTTGAAATTAACTTTTGTTTCTTTCTTATTAACTATAATCATTATGAAAAAAATGCCCTGGACCATCTATAACATGAATTCATTCAATTTAACAAACAATGGAGTCCTTGATTTTGAATTGCATTTCTTATCGATATTAATTGTAGAATTCAAAAATAGAGAGTTCCTCCTATCATTTTTGGCTAGCAAGCCTCCTATTTTGATTCCAAACACACTTTTTGATGCATTTAACATGAAATATAACACATGTGGCTAAACAACCTAGTATATTAATTGAATCAAACAAGTATATACACCATTAAAACTCCAAATCGAATTAAATCTATCATCCAATGGTGTCATTCATCATGGTTTGCATTTTGTACAAATGTTTAACTCGTTATAATTTCCTAAATAATGAGAATTTCTAATCACCTAATGTTAATTAGGCTCTTCTTGTTGTTTCCAAGATTATTTTTCATTCAATAACCTTGAAATTAACTTTTGATTTCTTTCTTAATAACTATAATTCATTATGAAAAAAATGCCCTGGACCATCTATAACATGAATTCATTCAATTTAACAAACAATGGAGTCCTTGATTTTGAATTGCATTTCTTATCGATATTAATTGTAGAATTCAAAAATAGAGAGTTCCTCCCATCATTTTTGGCTAGCAAGCCTCCTATTTTGATTCCAAACACACTTTTTGATGCATTTAACATGAAATATAACACATGTGGTTAAACAACCTAGTATATTAATTGAATCAAACAAGTATATACACCATTAAAACTCCAAATCGAATTAAATCTATCATCCAATGGTGTCATTCATCATGGTTTGCATTTTGTACAAATGTTAACTCGTTTAATTCCTAAATAATGAGAATTTCTAATCACCTAATGTTAATTGGGCTCCTCTTGTTGTTCCCAAGACTATTTTTCATGCAATAACCTTGAAATTAACTTTTGTTTCTTTCTTATTAACTATAATCATTCTGAAAAGATGCTCCTGGACCATTTATAACATGAATTCATTCAATTTAACAAACAATGGAGTCCTTGATTTTGAATTGCATTTCTTATCAATATTAATTGTAGAATTCAAAAATAGAGAGTTCCTCCTATCATTTTTGGCTAGCAAGCCTCCTATTTTCATTCCAAACACACTTTTTAATGCATTTAACATGAAATATAACACATGTGGCTAAACAACCTAGTATATTAATTGAATCAAACAAGTATATACACCATTAAAACTCCAAATCGAATTTAAATCTATCATCCAATGGTGTCATTCATCATGGTTTGCATTTTGTACAAATGTTAACTCGTTTAATTCCTAAATAATGAGAATTTCTAATCACCTAATGTTAATTAGGCTCTTCTTGTTGTTTCGAGTATTATTTTTCATTCAATAACCTTGAAATTAACTTTTGATTCTTTCTTAATAACTATATTCATTATGAAAAAAATGCCTTGGACCATCTATAACATGAATTCATTCAATTTAACAAACAATGGAGTCCTTGATTTTGAATTGCATTTCTTATCGATATTAATTGTAGAATTCAAAAATAGAGAGTTCCTCCTATCATTTTTGGCTAGCAAGCCTCCTATTTTGATTCCAAACACACTTTTTTTGATGCATTTAACATGAAATATAACACATGTGGTTAAACAACCTAGTATATTAATTGAATCAAACAAGTATATACACCATTAAAACTCCAAATCGAATTAAAATCTATCATCCAATGGTGTCATTCATCATGGTTTGCATTTTGTACAAATGTTAACTCGTTTAATTCCTAAATAATGAGAATTTCTAATCACCTAATGTTAATTAGGCTCTTCTTGTTGTTTCGAGGATTTTTTTTCATTCAATAACCTTGAAATTAACTTTTGATTCTTTCTTAATAACTATATTCATTACGAAAAAAATGCCCTAGACCATCTATAACATGAATTCATTCAATTTAACAAACAATGGAGTCCTTGATTTTGAATTGCATTTCTTATCGATATTAATTGTAGAATTCAAAAATAGAGAGTTCCTCCCATCATTTTTGGCTAGCAAGGCTCCTATTTTGATTCCAAACACACTTTTTCATGCATTTAACATGAAATATAACACATGTGGCTAAACAACCTAGTATATTAATTAAATCAAACAAGTATATACACCATTAAAACTCCAAATCTATTTAAATCCATCAGCCAAAGGTGTCATTCATCATGATTTGCATTTCGTACAAATGTTAACTGCTTTAATTCCTAAATAATGAGAATTTCTAATTACCTAATGTTAATTGGGCTCCTCTTGTTATTCCCAAGACTATTTTTCATGCAATAACCTTGAAATTAACTTTTGTTTCTTTCTTATTAACTATAATCATTCTGAAAAAAAGATGCTCCTGGACCATCTATAAGATGAATTCATTCAATTTAACAAACAATGGAGTCCTTGATTTTGAATTGCATTTCTTATCGATATTAATTGTAGAATTCAAAAATAGAGAGTTCCTCCCATCATTTTTGGCTACCAAGCCTCCTATTTTGATTCCAAACACACTTTTTGATGCATTTAACATGAAATATAACACATGTGGCTAAACAAAGCCTAGTATATTAATTGAATCAAACAAGTATATACACCATTAAAACTCCAAATCGATTTAAATCAATCAGCCAAAGGTGTCATTCATCATGGTTTGTATTTCGTACAAATGTTAACTGGTTTAATTCCTAAATAATGAGAATTTCTAAACACCTAATGTTAATTGGGCTCCTCTTGTTGTTCCCAAGACTATTTTTCATGCAATAACCTTGAAATTAACTTTTGTTTCTTTCTTATTAACTATAATCATTCTGAAAAGATGCTCCTGGACCATTTATAACATGAATTCATTCAATTTAACAAACAATGGAGTCCTTGATTTTGAATTGCATTTCTTATCAATATTAATTGTAGAATTCAAAAATAGAGAGTTCCTCCTATCATTTTTGGCTAGCAAGCCTCCTATTTTGATTCCAAACACACTTTTTGATGCATTTAACATGAAATATAACACATGCATCTAAACAACCTAGTATATTAATTGAATCAAACAAGTATATACACCATTAAAACTCCAAATCGAATTAAATCTATCATCCAATGGTGTCATTCATCATGGTTTGCATTTTGTACAAATGTTAACTCGTTTAATTCCTAAATAATGAGAATTTCTAATCACCTAATGTTAATTAGGCTCTTCTTGTTGTTTCGAGTATTATATTTTCATTCAATAACCTTGAAATTAACTTTTGATTCTTTTCTTAATAACTATATTCATTATGAAAAAAAATGCCCTGGACCATCTATAACATGAATTCATTCATTTTAACAAACAATGGAGTCCTTGATTTTGAATTACATTTCTTATCGATATTAATTGTAGAATTCAAAAATAGAGAGTTCCTCCCATCATTTTTGGCTAGCAAGCCTCCTATTTTGATTCCAAACACACTTTTTGATGCATTTAACATGAAATATAACACATGTGGTTAAACAACCTAGTATATTAATTGAATCAAACAAGTATATACACCATTAAAACTCCAAATCGATTTAAATCTATCATCCAATGGTGTCATTCATCATGGTTTGCATTTCGTACAAATGTTAACTCGTTTAATTCCTAAATAATGAGAATTTCTAAATCACCTAATGTTAATTGGGCTCCTCTTGTTGTTCCCAAGACTATTTTTCATGCAATAACCTTGAAATTAACTTTTGTTTTTCTTTCTTATTAACTATAATCATTCTGAAAAGATGCTCCTCGACCATTTATAACATGAATTCATTCAATTTAACAAACAATGGAGTCCTTGATTTTGAATTGCATTTCTTATCAATATTAATTGTAGAATTCAAAAATAGAGAGTTCCTCCTATCATTTTTGGCTAGCAAGCCTCCTATTTTGATTCCCAAACACACTTTTTGATGCATTTAACATGAAATATAACACATGTGCCTAAACAACCTAGTATATTAATTGAATCAAACAAGTATATACACCATTAAAACTCCAAATCGAATTAAATCTATCATCCAATGGTGGTGTGATTCATCATGGTTTGCATTTTGTACAAATGTTAACTCCTTTAATTCCTAAATAATGAGAATTTCAAATCACCTAATGTTAATTAGGCTCTTATTGTTCTTTCGAGTATTATTTTTCATTCAATAACCTTGAAATTAACTTTTGATTCTTTCTTAATAACTATATTCATTATGAAAAAAATGCCCTGGACCATCTATAACATGAATTCATTCAATTTAACAAACAATGGAGTCCTTGATTTTGAATTGCATTTCTTATCGATATTAATTGTAGAATTCAAAAATAGAGAGTTCCTCCCATCATTTTTGGCTAGCAAGCCTCCTATTTTGATTCCAAACACACTTTTTGATGCATTTAACATGAAATATAACACATGTGGTTAAACAACCTAGTATATTAATTGAATCAAACAAGTATATACACCATTAAAACTCCAAATCGATTTAAATCTATCATCCAATGGTGTCATTCATCATGGTTTGCATTTTGTACAAATGTTAACTCGTTTAATTCCTAAATAATGAGAATTTCTAAACACCTAATGTTAATTGGGCTCCTCTTGTTGTTCCCAAGACTATTTTTCATGCAATAACCTTGAAATTAACTTTTGTTTCTTTCTTATTAACTATAATCATTCTGAAAAAGATGCTCCTGGACCATTTATAACATGAATTCATTCAATTTAACAAACAATGGAGTCCTTGATTTTGAATTGCATTTCTTATCAATATTAATTGTAGAATTCAAAAATAGAGAGTTCCTCCTATCATTTTTGGCTAGCAAGCCTCCTATTTTGATTCCAAACACACTTTTTGATGCATTTAACATGAAATATAACACATGTGGCTAAACAACCTAGTATATTAATTGAATCAAACATGTATATACACCATTAAAACTCCAAATCGAATTTAAATCTATCATCCAATGGTGTCATTCATCATGGTTTGCATTTTGTACAAATGTTAACTCGTTTTTAATTCCTAAATAATGAGAATTTCTAATCACCTAATGTTAATTAGGGCTCTTCTTGTTGTTTCGAGTATTATTTTTCATTCAATAACCTTGAAATTAACTTTTGATTCTTTCTTAATAACTATATTCATTATGAAAAAAAATGCCCTGGACCATCTATAACATGAATTCATTCAATTTAACAAACAATGGAGTCCTTGATTTTGAATTGCATTTCTTATCGATATTAATTGTAGAATTCAAAAATAGAGAGTTTCCTCCATCATTTTTGGCTAGCAAGCCTCCTATTTTGATTCCAAACACACTTTTTTGATGCATTTAACATGAAATATAACACATGTGGCTAAACAACCTAGTATATTAATTGAATCAAACAAGTATATACACCATTAAAACTCCAAATCGATTTAAAATCTATCATCCAAAGGTGTCATTCATCATGGTTTTGCATTTCGTACAAATGTTTAACTGGTTTAATTCCTAAATAATGAGAATTTCTAAACACCTAATGTTAATTGGGCTCCTCTTGTTGTTCCCAAGACTATTTTTCATGCAATAACCTTGAAATTAACTTTTGTTTCTTTCTTATTAACTATAATCATTCTGAAAAAGATGCTCCTGGACCATTTATAACATGAATTCATTCAATTTAACAAACAATGGAGTCCTTGATTTTGAATTGCATTTCTTATCAATATTAATTGTAGAATTCAAAAAATAGAGAGTTCCTCCTATCATTTTTGGCTAGCAAGCCTCCTATTTTGATTCCAAACACACTTTTTGATGCATTTAACATGAAATATAACACATGCATCTAAAACAACCTAGTATATTAATTGAATCAAACAAGTATATACACCATTAAAACTCCAAATCGAATTAAATCTATCATCCAATGGTGTCATTCATCATGGTTTGCATTTTGTACAAATGTTAACTCGTTTAATTCCTAAATAAATGAGAATTTTCTAATCACCTAATGTTAATTAGGCTCTTCTTGTTGTTTCGAGTATTATTTTTCATTCAATAACCTTGAAATTAACTTTTGATTCTTTCTTTCTTAATAACTATATTCATTATGAAAAAAATGCCCTGGACCATCTATAACATGAATTCATTCAATTTAACAAACAATGGAGTCCTTGATTTTGAATTGCATTTCTTATCGATATTAATTGTAGAATTCAAAAATAGAGAGTTCCTCCCATCATTTTTGGCTAGCAAGCCTCCTATTTTGATTCCAAAACACACTTTTTGATGCATTTAACATGAAATATAACACATGTGGTTAAACAACCTAGTATATTAATTGAATCAAACAAGTATATACACCATTAAAACTCCAAATCGAATTTAAATCTATCATCCAATGGTGTCATTCATCATGGTTTGCATTTTTGTACAAATGTTAACTCGTTTTAATTCCTAAATAATGAGAGAATTTCTAATCACCTAATGTTAATTAGGCTCTTCTTGTTGTTTCCCAAGACTATTTTTTCATGCAATAACCTTGAAAATTAACTTTTGTTTCTTTCTTATTAACTATAATCATTCTGAAAAGATGCTCCTGGACCATTTATAACATGAATTCATTCAATTTAACAAACAATGGAGTCCTTGATTTTGAATTGCATTTCTTATCGATATTAATTGTAGAATTCAAAAATAGAGAGTTCCTCCCATCATTTTTGGCTAGCAAGCCTCCTATTTTGATTCCAAACACACTTTTTTGATGCATTTTAACATGAAATATAACACATGTGGCTAAAACAACCTAGTATATTAATTGAATCAAACAAGTATATACACCATTAAAACTCCAAATCGATTTTAAATCTATCATCCAATGGTGTCATTCATCATGGTTTGCATTTTGTACAAATGTTAACTCGTTTAATTCCTAAATAATGAGAATTTCTAATCACCTAATGTTAATTAGGCTCTTCTTGTTGTTCCGAGTATTATATTTTTCATGCAATAACCTTGAAATTAACTTTTGTTTCTTTTTCTTATTAACTATATTCATTATGAAAAAAATGCTCCTGGACCATCTATAACATGAATTCATTCAATTTAACAAACAATGGAGTCCTTGATTTTGAATTGCATTTCTTATCGATATTAATTGTAGAATTCAAAAATAGAGAGTTCCTCCTATCATTTTTGGCTAGCAAGCCTCCTATTTTGATTCCAAACACACTTTTTGATGCATTTAACATGAAATATAACACATGTGGCTAAAACAACCTAGTATTATTAATTGAATCAAAACAAGTATATATACACCATTAAAACTCCAAATCGATTTAAAATCTATCATCCAATGGTGTCATTCATCATGGTTTGTTGCATTTTGTACAAATGTTAACTCGTTTTAATTCCTAAATAATGAGAATTTCTAATCACCTAATGTTAATTGGGCTCCTCTTCTTGTTGTTCCCGAGTATATTTTTTTCATTCAATAACCTTGAAATTAACTTTTGTTTCTTTCTTAATAACTATATTCATTATGAAAAAAATGCCCCTGGACCATTTATAACATGAATTCATTCAATTTAACAAACAATGGAGTCCTTGATTTTGAATTGCATTTCTTATCAATATTAATTGTAGAATTCAAAAATAGAGAGTTCCTCCCATCATTTTTGGCTAGCAAGCCTCCTATTTTGATTCCAAACACACTTTTTTGATGCATTTAACATGAAAATATAACACATGTGGCTAAACAACCTAGTATATTAATTGAATCATCAAACAAGTATATACACCATTAAAACTCCAAATCGAATTAAATCTATCATCCAATGGTGTCATTCATCATGGTTTGCATTTTGTACAAATGTTAACTCGTTTAATTCCTAAATAATGAGAATTTCTAAACACCTAATGTTAATTGGGCTCCTCTTGTTGTTCCCAAGACTATTTTTCATGCAATAACCTTGAAATTAACTTTTTGTTTCTTTCTTATTAACTATAATCATTCTGAAAAGATGCTCCTGGACCATTTATAACATGAATTCATTCAATTTAACAAACAATGGAGTCCTTGATTTTGAATTGCATTTCTTATCAATATTAATTGTAGAATTCAAAAATAGAGAGTTCCTCCTATCATTTTTGGCTAGCAAGCCTCCTATTTTGATTCCAAACACACTTTTTGATGCATTTAACATGAAATATAACACATGTGGCCTAAACAACCTAGTATATTAATTGAATCAAACAAGTATATACACCATAAAAACTCCAAATCGAATTAAATCTATCATCCAATGGTGTCATTCATCATGGTTTGCATTTTGTACAAATGTTAACTCGTTTAATTCCTAAATAATGAGAATTTCTAATCACCTAATGTTAATTAGGGCTCTTCTTGTTGTTTCGAGTATTATTTTTCATTCAATAACCTTGAAATTAACTTTTGATTCTTTCTTAATAACTATATTCATTATGAAAAAAATGCCCTGGACCATCTATAACATGAATTCATTCAATTTAACAAACAATGGAGTCCTTGATTTTGAATTGCATTTCTTATCGATATTAATTGTAGAATTCAAAAATAGAGAGTTCCTCCTATCATTTTTTTGGCTAGCAAGCCTCCTATTTTGATTCCAAACACACTTTTTGATGCATTTAACATGAAAATATAACACATGTGGTTAAACAACCTAGTATATTAATTGAATCAAACAAGTATATACACCATTAAAACTCCAAATCGAATTAAATCTATCATCCAAATGGTGTCATTCATCATGGTTTGCATTTTGTACAAATGTTAACTCGTTTAATTCCTAAATAATGAGAATTTCTAATCACCTAATGTTAATTAGGCTCTTCTTGTTGTTTCGAGTATTATTTTTCATTCAATAACCTTGAAATTAACTTTTGATTCTTTCTTAATAACTATATTCATTATGAAAAAAATGCCCTGGACCATCTATAACATGAATTCATTCAATTTAACAAACAATGGAGTCCTTGATTTTGAATTGCATTTTCTTATCGATATTAATTGTAGAATTCAAAAATAGAGAGTTCCTCCCATCATTTTTTGGCTAGCAAGCCTCCTATTTTGATTCAAAACACACTTTTTAATGCATTTAACATGAAATATAACACATGTGGCTAAACAACCTAGTATATTAATTGAATCAAACAAGTATATACACCATTAAAACTCCAAATCGAATTTAAATCTATCATCCAAAGGTGTCATTCATCATGGTTTGCATTTCGTACAAATGTTAACTCGTTTTAATTCCTAAATAATGAGAATTTCTAATCACCTAATGTTAATTGGGCTCCTCTTGTTGTTCCCAAGACTATTTTTCATGCAATAACCTTGAAATTAACTTTTGTTTCTTTCTTATTAACTATAATCATTCTGAAAAAAGATGCTCCTGGACCATTTATAACATGAATTCATTTCAATTTAACAAACAATGGAGTCCTTGATTTTGAATTGCATTTCTTATCGATATTAATTGTAGAATTCAAAAATAGAGAGTTCCTCCCTATCGATTTTTTGGCTAGCAAGCCTCTCTATTTTGATTCCAAAAACACACTTTTTGATGCATTTAACATGAAATATAACACATGTGGCTAAAACAACCTAGTATATTAATTGAATCAAACAAGTATATACACCATTAAAAACTCCAAATCGAATTAAATCTATCATCCAAATGGTGTCATTCATCATGGTTTGCATTTTGTACAAATGTTAACTGGTTTAATTCCTAAATAATGAGAATTTCTAAACACCTAATGTTAATTAGGCTCCTCTTGTTGTTTCCAAGTATTTTTTTCATGCAATAACCTTGAAATTAACTTTTGTTTCTTTCTTAATAACTATATTCATTCTGAAAAAAAATGCCCTGGACCATTTATAACATGAATTCATTCAATTTAACAAACAATGGAGTCCTTGATTTTGAAATTGCATTTCTTATCGATATTAATTGTAGAATTCAAAAAATAGAGAGTTCCTCCTATCATTTTTTGGCTAGCAAGCCTCCTATTTTGATTCCAAACACACTTTTTGATGCATTTAACATGAAAATATAACACATGTGGCCTAAACAACCTAGTATATTAATTGAATCAAACAAGTATATACACCATTAAAACTCCAAATCGAATTAAATCTATCATCCAATGGTGTCATTCATCATGGTTTGCATTTTGTACAAATGTTAACTCGTTTAATTCCTAAATAATGAGAATTTCTAATTACCTAATGTTAATTGGGCTCCTCTTGTTGTTCCCAAGACTATTTTTCATGCAATAACCTTGAAATTAACTTTTGATTCTTTCTTAATAACTATATTCTTTATGAAAAAAATGCCCTGGACCATCTATAACATGAATTCATTCAATTTAACAAACAACGGAGTCCTTGATTTTGAATTGCATTTCTTATCGATATTAATTGTAGAATTCAAAAAATAGAGAGTTCCTCCCATCATTTTTGGCTAGCAAGCCTCCCTATTTTGATTCCAAACACACTTTTTAATGCATATTAACATGAAATATAACACATGTGGCTAAACAACCTAGTATATTAATTGAATCAAAACACAAGTATATACACCATTAAAACTCCAATCGAATTATTTAAATCTCATCATCCAAAGGTGTCATTCATCATGGTTTGCATTTCGTACAAATGTTAACTGGTTTAATTCCTAAATAATGAGAATTTCTAATCACCTAATGTTAATTAGGGCTCCTCTTGTTGTTTCCAAGACTATTTTTCATGCAATAACCTTGAAATTAACTTTTGTTTCTTTTTCTTATTAACTATAATCATTATGAAAAAATGCTCCTTGGACCATCTATAACATGAATTCATTCAATTTAACAAACAATGGAGTCCTTGATTTTGAATTGCATTTTCTTATCGATATTAATTGTAGAATTCAAAAATAGAGAGTTCCTCCCATCATTTTTGGCTAGCAAGCCTCCTATTTTGATTCCAAACACACACTTTTTGATGCATTTTAACATGAAATATTAACACATGTGGCCTAAACAACCCTAGTATATTAATTAATTGAATCAAACAAGTATATACACCATTAAAACTCAAAATCGATTTAAAATCTATCATCCAAATGGTGTCATTCATTCATGGTTTGCATTTTTGTACAAATGTTAACTCTCGTTTAATTCCTAAATAAATGAGAATTTCTAAATCACCTGAATGTTAATTAGGCTCTCTCTGTTGTTTCACGATGAACTATTTTTCATGCAATAACCTTGAAATTAACTTTTGTTTTCTTTCTGAATAACTATATTCATTCTATGAAAAAAAATGCATTCCTGGACCATCTATAACATTGAATTCATTCAATTTAACAAACAATGGAGTCATTTGATTTTTGAATTTGCATTTTCTTATCGATATTAATTGTAGAATCTCGAAAAAATAGAGAGATGTTCCTCAGCATCATTTTTGAGGCTTAGGCAAGCCTGCCTATTTTGGATTCCAAACACACTTTTTCTTGATGATGCATTTAACATGAAATATAACACATGTTGTGGCTAAACAACCTAGTATATTAATTGAAATCAAACAAGTATATACACGCTGGCATTAAAACTCCAAATCTATTTTCAATTTCTATCATCAGCAAAAGGTGCTCATTCATCATGGTTTGCATTTCGTACTAAATGTTAACTGGTCTTTTTTAATTCCTAAATAATGAGACAATTTCTAAACTCCTAATGTTTAATTGGGCTCCTTCTTGTTGTTACCCAAATACTATTTTTCATTGCAATAACCTTGAAATTTAACTTTTGATTTCTTTCTTATTAACTATAATCATTCTGAAAAAGATGCTCCTGGGAACAATTCTATAACATGAATTGCAATTTCAATTTAACAAACAATAGGGAGTACCTGTGAATTTTGAATTGCGTATTTCTTATCGATATTAATTGTTAGAATTCACAAAATAGCGGAGTTCCTATCCCATCTATTTTGGTATGTCTGGGGCCCTACCTTATCATTAGATTGCAACAGGTACTTTGTTGCATGCATTCAGGACATGAAACATATTAACACATGGGTTGCATCAATACACAACTACTTGAAATATAAGCTTGAAATGTAAAACATAAGTATATGCACCATCAGTAAAACTCGCTAATGGGGGGTATATTAAATGTCATCAGGTGAAGAGGTGTTGGGTTCCATCATGGAATCGTATTCGCATAAGATGTTCACAAATAGTTTAATGTCTATAAATTTTTGAATTGGTAAGCCAATAATGATGGAAGGTTTGCTTGTTTAGACTCCAAGACTATTTGGGGGGCAATAACGTTGAAATGAGAAGCTTCCTGCTCTTTTGTTATTACAACTATATGTTCCTAATGAGTATGCTCTGGAACCATTTATAACAATTTCATATCAATTTAACAACAAATGGATTGGTTTTATTGGTCCTTATTTGTTCCTTCTATCAATATTAGGGGTACATATGTCAAATGATAAGATGAATTTTGTATAAAGAATGCTCCTTGTATTTGGGATCGTTAATAAACTAGTTTATTTCTGTGATTATAACAAAATGCAATCTTAAACAACCATAGTTTAACATGAATCTCAATGAATTTAAAACATGGAGTCCTTGATTTTGAATTGCATTTCTTATCGGATTATGTACAATTGCTAGAATTCTAAAATGAAGAGAGTTACCATCCATCATACTTATTGGGCTAGCAAGACTTCTATTTTTGAGACGAGTCCCAAACACATTTAATGTTGATGCATTAAACAATGAAATATAACACATGTGGTTATACAACCCCAATCAGCTATATTCAATTGCAAATCACTGCAAGTTTAACTACGCATCTTTAAAACTCACCGATAGAATTAACTCTATCATACATATGGTGTCAATTCATCAAGGTTTGCATTTTTTGAGCCAAAGGTTGAATTAGAACTCCGTGCATTCATACATTTATTGAGAATTTCTAATTACACTAGTTATATTGGCTCAACTCTGGCTGTTACACCAAGAATAATGGAGTCACTGCAGATAACCCTGGAAATTACAACTAAATGTTTCTTTCTTATTACACTAGAATTCATCTCTGAAAAGACTGCTCCTAGACCATTTATAACCCTGAATTCCATTCCCAATGTAACAAACAACTGGCTAGTCCACTCTGATTTCGTATTGAATCTACCCATCAGATATTTAATTCTAGTAATTTCATGCAAAGAGACAGTTCCAACTATCTTTTTTGGCTAGCAAGCCCTCCTATTTTGATCCCTAACACAACTGTTGATTGCATTTAACATGAAGATGTAACAAACATGCATCTAAACAACCACTTAGATCTTATTCATTGACTGGAACAAGTATATTCACACACATTAAACATCACTCATTATCCGATTTATAATACTATCATCGATGGTGTCAATTCATCATTCAATGACTGAGACAATATCAATAGGAAGGTCTCCTTGATATGTTTGACAGCGATTGCCATTTAACTCAATAGGTCATATTAATTGTCTAGACAACAGGTGAAGAAAAGCAGTAGAATCCAAAATAGAGCTCGCGCTTACCGCGCTCAGGAAAAAGGGAGGAAATCCCTATCGTGTTTTTGGCTACGGCAAAGAGCCTCTATTTTGATTCCAAAACACACTTATTTGATGCTTGTTTAACATGAGAATATAACACATGTGCCAAAATAAATCTTAGTATCATTAAGGTTGATATTCAAGAGCAAGTACTAAATACACCATTAAATAACGTCGCACTAATCGAAATTAAATCGTATCATCCAATGGTGTCATTCATCATGGTTTGCATTTTGTACAAATGTACTCGTTTAATTCCTAAATAATGAGAATTTCTAATCACCTAATGTTAATTGGGCTCTCTTGTTGTTCCAGGACTATTTTTCATGCAATAACCTTGAAATTAACTTTTGTTTCTTTTTTATTAACTATATCATTATGAAAAAATGCCCTGGACCATCTATAACATGAATTCATTCAATTTAACAAACAATGGAGTCCTTGATTTTGAATTGCATTTCTTATCGATATTAATTG
>JBAPLH010000534.1:0-19302 GCA_037897445.1 Ceriops zippeliana
GAATTATCCTCCAACTTTAATATTATATGATGATTTTGAAACTTTCCACCCAAGGACGAAAGCCGATTCCTACTAATGTAATTTCCAATCTTCGCTTTGCATCGAATTAAACCTCCACCGCTTGTTCGAGAAAATCAATGATTGTCTTGTACAGTTGGAATAGTATCTTCTATAATTGATCATTCTAGTTCAGATTACCGTGGGATAATATATATATATTTTTATTAGGAAAAAAGGTTTCAATCTTTTTTATTTCATTTGAAAAACACTTTTCCAAGTAACAATTTCATTTCCGCAATCCGGGTTTGAAGAGCAGTCAAAGGGGTTCCCTGGGGATAAATAAGAAAAAGTAGAAATTCCCCAGTTCGAATGTCACCTTCTACCCAATCTACAGGAAATGGACAGTAATCCAACGTATCAAATGTAAAGTTTTCAGATTTCAACCAAGGGAAAGGGACAGTTCAGTAATCCACGGAAACAAGAGTTTGAAGATTGAATTGAAGAAGTCAAACGGTTGATCGCCCAGTGAAAGATACTATTACCTTCCTTACCTCTTTTTCCCTCGACTGACTGATCCATAGGCTAATAGCTTTTTAGGCTCATTACTTCAACTTATAACTTTTTCACGGGAATCCGTTCTTTCCAATAGAATGAATTTAATCTTTCCTGCTATTCAATATCCTCTCTTACTGTTTTTTCCCGGTAAGTCTATGTTCCCTGCATCAAGTCAGTGTGACCGGAAATTCAATCTGAACACTATTGTTTCCGCTGAGCCCTGCCCCTTCCTTCTCTTTATTGACTGACCCACCGAAAGAAAGAACTTAGGTTTCCGATCCTTTTCCAGTGGGAATTCCCAGTCCGAGTTCTCCGGCTTTCAATTCAATGACTACTGATAGATAGGTGGATTTGAGTCCTTTTCCCGGCTCTAAGAAAAGCCTATAAGCTTTTTTTTTTCTCCACTATCCCAATCTCTCTTTTCATCACTCTCCTCTATCAAAGGAAATGCTTTGGTTCACGGTTTCCCGAGAAAAAACAGATGAAAACTATTGTTGCGGAAACTTGAATCTCCTCTCCGCTCTTCCAAGTGATCAGATTAGGAGGGAAGGGAATAATGCTCTTTGGAAACCTATAGATTCTAGTCAGTGGAGATATTTTTTTTTTTATCCCTGCATCTTTGTTTCCGGGAAAACACTCACTTGTCCGATTGATTTGGTTTAAAGTTTAGGAAGGGAAGTGGGCTTGAAAACACCAATCCCTGGGGCAGCGGGAATTCTACTAGCTGTCGGTCGATACTTGACTTCAATTCTAACTTCCTTAGTTCCCGGGGAATAATCTTTCCTGCTGAAAAAGCTAGTATTTCTCTTTCTCTACTATATTCTAGTATTTCTCTTTCTAAACTAGTAAATGGACACCGGAGAACTCTCCTTTCCCAGTGGATTTGGTTGAAATCTGAAAACTTTGATTTTCGGGCATTACATTAAAGGCTCTAAACGGAAAGAGTAAGGAAGGGGTTCTTGCGAAACTTTTTAATATTGACATAAGTGAATTTTACTTCGGTTGGTTGAAATCTAATAACTTTGACTTTCGCCTACTTTCTAAGAGAAATCCCCGGGTTTCAGGGCATATTCTTTCTTTCACTGGAATAAGAACTATAGAAAGATTATAGCTTATATTAAGTATTCAATTATCTATCTATATAGTATATAAGATATTGAATATAAATAGTATAGTAAATATTCTTGCTTTCCCAGGGAATAAGCTTCTTGGTTGAAAGAGATCTCCTTCTCCTATTTTCTCTAGTTAAGTAAATGTTTTTGTCTGGGATTCTCGTATATAAATCAAGAAGAGCGTGCGGCACTGGCACTTCGAAGGGAGCTTCACACTTACTTTGATTCGTGAGCAATTGTGCGAAGAGAGTGAAAGGGGAAAAGGACGGCTGTCCGTGCTATTTCGGAAATGACGGAAGTATACTCTAGTGCCGCGGAGACAGATGCGGAAAGCCTCCGCGGATGGATAAAGAGTCTAAAGGAGAAGCCCAATCTCCTAAAGCCACTCATTAGAGAATACCGGCTAAAAAAAAAGGAGTCTGTCTGCCGCTTTCTTTCATAACAGAGCCGGGAATAACGGCTGGCATAGAAGTCTCTCGCACGCAAGGGGATGCTGCTGCTGGATGTCACGGTTCTGGGGCGCCATCATCCTTCTCTCTGGAACACTCGAGGGCACTGCCTTCCTTCAGCTTTCGGAGGTGGGGGCTGCATCAATCATCGCTCAGTGAGCTATTTATTATTGCCGCCAATAGCGCTTCGCTTGCATGCAAGGCGGCACGCCAGGTAGAGCTATCGCGCGCGGGCGAAGGAGATGCATTTCTGGTACTGGTAGTACTGTACAAGCTCTTAGGGAATAATCTCTTTCTTATTTCTGCCTTTCTTTCTCATGACCACTAGGAAAAAGCAAATCAAAAATTTCACTTCGAATTTCGGACCTCAACATCCTGCTGCTCATGGTGTTTCACGATCAGTATTGGAAATGAACGGAGAAGTGGTGGAACGTGCGGAACCACATATTGGATTACTCCAGTGCGGCACGAAGCCGCTGACGCCGAGTCGGCTCGTTTGTTGGAATTGAAAGAATTCATGTCATAGATGGTTCATGAATATTGATTTCACAATTAATATAGTCATTAAGTATGATACAAACGATAATTTCATGGTCATTAAATGAAAAATAGTCTTTGGAACAGAAAGAGGAGTGTAATTAGCTGGAGGCGCATTGAATGTCTCATTATTTTTGAATGAAACTACTTAACAATAGTACGAAATGCAAACCAAGATGAATGAATTCTTCGATTGGTGGAAGTAAACACATTTAGAGTGTTAATAGGGTTTAAAATGGTTTGTTTTATTGAATATACTTTGTAGTTTAGGCACAAGTGTGAATTTCATGATCTTTGTATCAAAAACAGTGTTTGTAGATAAAAAATGATACTTCCTAAGTAGAAATGATGGGACGAAGTTTTTATTTTGTATTTCAATCAATTAATATCAATAAGAAAAGCAAATCAAGATCAGCGACTCCATTGTTTGTTGGAATTGAAAGAATTCATGGTATAGATGGTTCATGGATATTGATTTCACAATTAATATATTCAATAAGTATAATACAAATGATAATTTCATGGTCATTGAATGAAAAATAGTCTTTGGAACAGAAAGAGGAGTGTAATTAGCTGGAAGCGCATTGAATGTCTCATTATTTTTGAATGAAACTACTTAACAATTGTATAAAATGCAAACCAAGATGAATGAATTTTTCGATTGGTGGAAGTAAACACATTTAGAGTATTAATAGGGTTTAGAATGGTTTGTTTCAGTGAATATAGTTAGTAGTTTAGGCACAAGTGTTAATTTCATGATCTTTGTATCAAAAAGTGTGTTTGTAAACAAAAAAGGATACTTCCTAAGAAGAAATGATGGGACAGACACTTTATTTTGTATTTCAACCAATTAATATCAATTAGAAAAGCAAATCAAGATCAGGGACTCCATTGTTTGTTGGAATTGAAAGAATTCATGGTATAGATGGTTCATGGATATTGATTTCACAATTAATATATTCAATAAGTATAATACAAACCATAATTTCATGGTCATTAAATGAAAAATAGTCTTTGGAACAGAAAGAGGAGTGTAATTAGGTGGAGGCGCATTAAATGTCTCATTATTTTTGAATGAAACTACTTAACAATAGTACGAAATGCAATCCAAGATAAATGAATTCTTCCATTGGTGGAAGTAAACACATTTAGAGTGTTAATAAGGTTTAAAATGGTTTGTTTTAATGAATATACTTAGAAGTTTAGGCGCAAGTGTGAATTTCATGATCTTTGTATAAAAAAGAGTGTTTGCAGATAAAAAAGGATACTTGCTATGTAGAAATGATGGGACGGACATTTTATTTTGTATTTCAAATAATTAATATCAATAAGAAAAGCAAATCAAGATCAGCAACTCCATTGTTTGTTGGAATTGAAAGAATTCATGGTATAGATGGTTCATGGATATTGATTTCACAATTAATATAGTCGTTAAGTATGACACAAACGATAATTTCATGGTCATTGAATGAAAAATAGTCTTTGGAACAAAAAGAGGAGTGTAATTAGGTGGAGGTGCGTTGAATGTCTCATTATTTTTGAATGAAACTACTTAACAATAGTACGAAATGCAATCCAAGATGAATGGATTCTTCGATTGGTGGAAGTAAACACATTTAGAGTGTTAATAGGGTTTAAAATGGTTTTGTTTTAATGAATATACTTAGTAGTTTAGGCACAAGTGTGAATTTCATGATCTTTGTATCAAAAAGAGTGTTTGCAGATAAAAAAGGATACTTGCTAAGTAGAAATGATGGGACGGACATTTTATTTTGTATTTCAACCAATTAATATCAATAAGAAAAGCAAATCAAGATCAGCAACTCCATTGTTTGTTGGAATTGAAAGAATTCATGGTATAGATGGTTCATGGATATTGATTTCACAATTAATATAGTCGTTAAGTATGACACAAACGATAATTTCATGGTCATTGAATGAAAAATAGTCTTTGGAACAAAAAGAGGAGTGTAATTAGGTGGAGGTGCGTTGAATGTCTCATTATTTTTGAATGAAACTACTTAACAATAGTACGAAATGCAATCCAAGATGAATGGATTCTTCGATTGGTGGAAGTAAACACATTTAGAGTGTTAATAGGGTTTAAAATGGTTTGTTTTAATGAATATACTTAGTAGTTTAGGCACAAGTGTGAATTTCATGATCTTTGTATCAAAAAGAGTGTTTGCAGATAAAAAAGGATACTTGCTAAGTAGAAATGATGGGACGGACTTTTTATTTTGTATTTCAACCAATTAATATCAATAAGAAAAACAAATCAAGATCAGCGACTCCATTGTTTGTTGGAATTGAAAGAATTCATGGTATAGATGGTTCATGGATATTGATTTCACAATTAATATATTCAATAAGTATAACACAAACGATAATTTCATGGTCATTAAATGAAAAATAGTCTTTGGAACAGAAAGAGGAGTGTAATTAGCTGGAGGCGCATTGAATGTCTCATTATTTTTGAATGAAACTACTTAACAATAGTACGAAATGCAAACCAAGCTGAATGAATTCTTCGATTGGTGGAAGTAAACACATTTAGAGTGTTAATAGGGTTTAGAATGGTTTGTTTTAACGAATATACTTATTAGTTTAGGCACAAGTGTGAATTTCATGATCTTTGTATCAAAAAGTGTGTTTGTAGACAAAAAAGGATACTTGCTAAGAACAAATGATGGGACGGACTCTTTATTTTGTATTTCAACCAATTAATATCAATAAGAAAAGCAAATCAAGATCAGGGACTCCATTGTTTGTTGGAATTGAAAGAATTCATGGTATAGATGGTTCATGGATATTGATTTCACAATTAATATAGTCGTTAAGTATGACACAAACGATAATTTCATGGACATTGAATGAAAAATAGTCTTTGGAACAGAAAGAGGAGTGTAATTAGGTGGAGGCACATTGAATGTCTCATTATTTTTGAATGAAACTACTTAACAATAGTACGAAATGCAAACCAAGATGAATGAATTCTTCGATTGGTAGAAGTAAACACATTTAGAGTGTTAATAGGGTTTAAAATGGTTTGTTTTATTGAATATACTTTGTAGTTTAGGCACAAGTGTGAATTTCATGATCCTTGTATCAAAAAGAGTGTTTGTAGATAAAAAAGGATACTTGCTAAGTAAAAATGATGGGATGGACTTTTTATTTTGTATTTCAACCAATTAATATCAATAAGAAAAGCAAATCTAGATCAGCGACTCCATTGGTTGTTGGAATTGAGAGAATTCATGGTATAGATGGTTCATGGATATTGATTTCACAATTAATATATTCAATAAGTATAACACAAATGATAATTTCATGGTCATTGAATGAAAAATAGTCTTTGGAACAGAAAGAGGAGTGTAATTAGGTTGAGGCGCATTAAATGTCTCATTATTTTTGAATGAAACTACTCAACAATAGTACGAAATGCAAACCAAGATGAATGAATTCTTCGATTGGTGGAAGTAAACACATTTAGAGTGTTAATAGGGTTTAAAATGGTTTGTTTTAATGAATATACTTAGTAGTTTAGGCACAAGTGTGAATTTCATGATCTTTGTATCAAAAAGAGTGTTTGTAGATAAAAAAGGATACTTTCTAAGTAGAAATGATGGGACAGACATTTTATTTTGTATTTCAACCAATTAATATCAATAAGAAAAGCAAATCAAGATCAGCGACTCCATTGTTTGTTGGAATTGAAAGAATTCATGGTATAGATGGTTCATGGATATTGATTTCACAATTAATATAGTCGTTAAGTATGACACAAACGATAATTTCATGGTGATTGAATGAAAAATAGTCTTTGGAACTGAAAAAGGAGTGTAATTAGCTGCACGCGCATTGAATGTCTCATTATTTTTGAATGAAACTACTTAACAATAGTACGAAATGCAAACCAAGCTGAATGAATTCTTTGATTGGTTAAGTAAACACATTTAGAGTGTTAATAGGGTTTAGAATGGTTTGTTTCAGTGAATATACTTAGTAGTTTAGGCACAAGTGTGAATTTCATGATCTTTGTATCAAAAAGAGTGTTTGTAGACAAAAAAGGATACTTGCTAAGTTGAAATGATGGGACGAACTCTTTATTTTGTATTTCATCCAATTAATATCAATAAGAAAAGCAAATGAAGATCTGCGACTCCATTGTTTGTTGGAATTGAAAGAATTCATGGTATAGATGGTTCATGGATATTGATTTCACAATTAATATATTCAATATGTATAACACAAACGATAATTTCATGGTCATTGAATGAAAAATAGTCTTTGGAACAGAAAGAAGAGTGTAATTAGCTTGAGGCGCATTGAATGTCTCATTATTTTGGAATGAAACTACTTAACAATTGTTCAAAATGCAAAGCAAGATGAATGAATTCTTCGATTGGAGGAAGTAAACACATTTAGAGTGTGAATAGAGTTTAGAATTGTTTGTTGTAATGAATATAGTTAGTAGTTTAGGCACAAGTGTTAATTTCATGATCTTTGTATCAAAAAGTGTGTTTGTTGACAAAAAAGGAAACTTGCTAAGAAGAAATGGTGGGACGGACTCTTTATTTTGTATATCAACCAATTAATATCAATAAGAAAAGCAAATCAAGATCAGGGACTCCATTGTTTGTTGGAATTGAAAGAATTCATGGTATAGATGGTTCCTGAATATTGATTTCACAATTAATATAGTCGTTAAGTATGACACAAACGATAATTTCATGGTCATTGAATGAAAAATAGTCTTTGGAACAGAAAGAGGAGTGTAATTAGGTGGAGGCGCATTGAATGTCTCATTATTTTTGAATGAAATACTTAACAATAGTACGAAATGCAAACCAAGATGAATGAATTCTTCGATTGGTGGAAGTAAACACATTTGGAGTGTTAATAGGGTTTAGAATGGTTTGTTTTAACGAATATACTTAGTAGTTTAGGCACAAGTGTGAATTTCATGATCTTTGTATCAAAAAGAGTGTTTGTAGATAAAAAAGGATTCTTGCTAAGTAAAAATGATGGGATGGACTTTTTATTTTGTATTTCAACCAATTAATATCAATAAGAAAAGCAAATCTAGATCAGCGACTCCATTGGTTGTTGGAATTGAGAGAATTCATGGTATAGATGGTTCATGGATATTGATTTCACAATTAATATATTCAATAAGTATAACACAAACGATAATTTCATGGTCATTGAATGAAAAATAGTCTTTGGAACAGAAAGAGGAGTGTAATTAGCTGGAGGCGCAATGAATGTCTCATTATTTTTGAATGAAACTACTTAACAATAGTACGAAATGCAAACCAAGCTGAATGAATTCTTCGATTGGTTAAGTAAACACATTTAGAGTGTTAATAGGGTCTAGAATGGTTTGTTTTAGTGAATATAGTTAGTAGTTTAGGCACAATGTTAATTTCATGATCTTTGTATCAAAAAGTGTGTTTGTAGACAAAAAAGGATACTTGCTAAGTCGAAATGATGGGACAAACTCTTTATTTTGTATTTCAACCAATTAATATCATTAACAAAAGCAAATCAAGATCAGTGACTCCATTGTTTGTTGGAATTGAAAGAATTCATGGTATAGATGGTTCATGGATATTGATTTCACAATTAATATAGTCGTTAAGTATAACACAAATGATAATTTCATGGTCATTGAATGAAAAATAGTCTTTGGAACAGAAAGAGGAGTGTAATTAGGCTGAGGCGCATTGAATGTCTCATTATTTTTGAATGAAACTAATTAACAATAGTACGAAATTCAAACCAAGATGAATGAATTCTTCGATTGGTGGAAGTAAACACATTTAGAGTGTTAATAGGGTTTAAAATGGTTTGTTTTAATGAATATACTTAGTAGTTTAGGCACAAGTGTGAATTTCATGATCTTTGTATCAAAAAGAGTGTTTGTAGATAAAAAAGGATACTTTCTAAGTAGAAATGATGGGACGGACATTTTATTTTGTATTTCAACCAATTAATATCAATAAGAAAAGCAAATCAAGATCAGCGACTCCATTGTTTGTTGGAATTGAAAGAATTCATGGTATAGATGGTTCATGGATATTGATTTCACAGTTAATATATTCAATAAGTATAACACAAACGATAATTTCATTGTCATTGAATGAAAAATAGTCTTTGGAACAGAAAGAGGAGTGTAATTAGCTGGAGGCGCATTGAATGTCTCATTATTTTTGAATGAAACTACTTAACAATTGTACAAAATGCAAACCAAGATGAATGAATTTTTCAATTGGTGGAAGTAAACACATTTAGAGTGTTAATAGGGTTTAGAATGTTTTGTTTTAACGAATATACTTAGTAGTTTAGGCACAAGTGTAAATTTCAAGATCTTTGTATCAAAAAGTGTGTTTGTAGATAAAAAAGGATACTTGCTAAGTAGAAATGGTGGGACGGACTCCATTGTTTGTCAGAATTGAAAGAATTCATGGTATATATGGTTTATTGATATTGATTTCACAATTAATATAATCGTTAAGTATTACACAAACCATAATTTCATGGTCATTGAATGAAAAATAGTTTTTGGAACAAAAAGAGAAGTGTAATTAGCTGGAGGCACATTGAATGTCTCATTATTTTTGAAAGAAACTACTTAATAATTGTACAAAATGCAAAACAAGATGAATGAATTCTTCGATTGGTGGAAGTAAACACATTTAGAGTGTTAATAGGGTTTAGAATGGTTTATTTTAATAAATATACTTATTAGTTTAGGCACAAGCGTTAATTTCATGATCTTTGTATCAAAAAGTGTGTTTGTAGACAAAAAAGGATACTTGCTAAGTAGAAATGATGGTACAGACTCTTTATTTTGTATTTCAACCAATTAATATCATTAACAAATGCAAATCAAGATCAGCGACTCCATTGTTCGTTGGAATTGAAAGAATTCATGGTATAGATGGTTCATGGATATTGATTTCACAATTAATATAGTCGTTAAGTGTGAAAGAAACGATAATTTCATGGTCATTGAATGAAAAATATCTTTGGAATAGAAAGATAAGTGTAATTAGTTGGAGGCACATTGAATGTCTCATTATTTTTGAATGAAACTACTTAACAATTGTTCAAAATGCAAACCAAGATGAATGAATTCTTCGATTGGTGGTAGTAAACACATTTAGAGTGTAAATAGAGTTTAGAATTGTTTGTTGTAATGAATATAGTTAGTAGTTTAGGAACAAGTGTTAATTTCATGATCTTTGTATCAAAAAGTGTGCTTGTAAACAAAAAAGGATACTTGCTAAGAAGAAATGATGGGACGGACACTTTATTTTCTCATTTCTTATTGATATTGATTGGTTGAAATACAAAATAAAGAGTCCCTCCCATCATTTCTACTTAGCAAGTATCCTTTTTACTTTACAAACACACTTTTTCATACAATGATAATGAAATGAACATTTGAGTCTAAACTACTAACGATATTCATTAAAACAAACAGGTCTAAACTCTATTAACACTCTAAATGAGTTTACTTCCGCCAATCAAAGAATTCATTCATCTTGCTTTGCATTTCTTAGTAATGGTAAGTAGTTACATTCCAAAATAATGAGACTTTCAATGCATTTAAAACAAATTACGCGCCTCTTTTAGTTCCCAAGATTATTTTTCATTCAATTACCATGAAATTATCATTTGTATCATACTTAACGACTATATTAAGCCTGGAAACAATGTCTTTGAACCATATATACCATGAATACGTTCAATTCTAACAATCAAACGAGTCGTTGATCTTGATATGCATTTCTTATTGATATTGATTGCTTGAAATACAAAATAAAGAGTCCCTCCCCTCAATTCTACAAAGCAAGTATCCTTTTTTGTTTACAAACACACTTTTTGATACAATGATCATGAAATTAACATTTGTGGCTAAACTACTAAGTATATTCATCAAAACAAACAAGTCTAAACTCTAATAAAACTCTAAATCTGTTTACTTCCACCAATCAATGAATTCATTCATCTTGATTTGCATTTTGTACTAATGTTAAGTAGTTTCATTCCAAAATAATGAGACTTTTAAGGCGGTTAAGGCAAATTACGCGCCTCTTTTAGTTCCAAAGACTATTTTTCATGCAAATACAATGAAATTATTGTTTGTATCATACTTAACGACTATATTAAGTGTGAAAACAATGTCTTTGAACCATATATACCATGAATTCATTCAATTCTAACAATCAAAGGAGTCGTTGATCTTGATATGCATTTCTTATTGATATTAATTTGTTGAAATACAAAATAAAGAGTCCCTCCCAGAATTTCTACTCAGCAAGTATTATTTTTTATTTACAAACACACTTTTTGATACAATGATCATGAAATTAACACTTGTGGCTAAACTACTAACTATATTCATTAAAACAAACAGGTCTAATCTCTAATAACACTCTAAATCTGTTTACTTCCACCAATCAATGGATTCATTCATCTTGGTTTGCATTTTGTACGAATGTTAAGTAGTTTCATTCCAAAATAATGAAACTTTCAATGCGCCTAAAGCAAATTACGCGCCTCTTTTGGTTCCCGAGATTATTTTTCATTCAATTACCATGAAATTATCATTTCTATCATACTTAACGACTATATTAAGTGTGAAAACAATGACTTTGAACCATATATACCATGAATTCATTCAATTCTAACAATCAATGTTGTCCTTCATCTTGATTTGCATTTCTTATTGATATTGATTGGTTGAAATACAAAATAAAGAGTCCTTCCCATCATTTCTACTTAGCAAGTATTCTTTTTTGTTTACAAACACACTTTTTGATACAATGATCATGAAATTAACATTTGTGTCTAAACTACTAACGATATTCATTAAAAACAAACAGGTCTAAACTCTATTAACACTCTAAATGTGTTTACTTCCGCCAATCAAAGAATTCATTCATCTTAGTTTGCATTTCTTAGTAATGTTAAGTAGTTTCATTCCAAAATAATGAGACTTTCAATGCGGCTAAAGCAAATTGCGCGCCACTTTTAGTTCCAAAGATCATTTTTCATGCAAATGCCATGAAATTATTGTTTGTATCATACTTAACGACTATATTAAGTGTGAAAACAATGTCTTTGAACCATATATACCATGAATTCATTCAATTCTAACAATCAATGGAGTCCTTCATCTTGATTTGCATTTCTTATTGATATTGATGGGCTGAAATTCAAAATAAAGAGTCCTTCCCATCATTTCTACTTAGCAAGTATTCTTTTTTGTTTACAAACATACTTTTTGATACAATGATCATGAAATTAACATTTATGTCTAAACTACTAACGATATTCATTAAAAACAAACAGGTCTAAACTCTATTAACACTCTAAATGTGTTTACTTCCGCCAATCAAAGAATTCATTCATCTTAGTTTGCATTTCTTAGTAATGTTAAGTAGTTTCATTCCAAAATAATGAGACTTTCAATGCGGCTAAAGCAAATTACGCGCCTCTTTTAGTTCCAAAGATCATTTTTCATGCAAATACCATGAAATTATTGTTTGTATCATACTTAACGACTATATTAAGTGTGAAAACAATGTCTTTGAACCATATATACCATGAATTCATTCAATTCTAACAATCAATGGAGTCCTTCATCTTGATTTGCATTTCTTATTGATATTGATTGGTTGAAATACAAAATAAAGAGTGCCTGCCATCATTTCTACTTAGCAAGTATTATTTTTTGTATCCAAACACACTTTTTGATACAATGATCATGAAATTAACACTAGTAACTAAACTACTAACTATATTCATTAAAAGAAACAGGTCTAATCTCTATTAAAACTCTAAATGTGTTTACTTCAACCAATCAATGAATTCATTCATCTTGGTTTGCATTTTGTACTAATGTTAAGTAGTTTCATTCCAAAATAATGAGACTTTCAATGCATCTAAAGGAAATTACGCGCCTCTTTTAGTTCCCAAGATTATTTTTCATTCAATTACCATGAAATTATCATTTGTATCATACTTAACGACTATATTAAGCTTGGAAACAATGTCTTTGAATCATATATACCATGAATTCGTTCAATTCTAACAATCAAACGAGTCATTGATCTTGATATGCATTTCTTATTGATGTTGATTGGTTGAAATACAAAATAAAAAGTCCCTCCCCTCAATTCTACTAAGCAAGTATCCTTTTTTGTTTACAAACACACTTTTTGATACAATGATCATGAAATTAACACTTGTGGCTAAACTACTAACTATATTCATTAAAACAAACAGATCTAAACTCTAATAACACTCTAAATCTGTTTACTTTCACCAATCATTGAATTCATTCATCTTGGTTTGCATTTTGTACTAATGTTAAGTAGTTTCATTCCAAAATAATAAGAATTTCAATGCGCTTAAAGCAAATTACGCGCCTCTTTTAATTCCAAAGACTATTTCTCATGCAAATACCATGAAATTATCGTTTGTATCATACTTAACGACTATATTAAGTGTCAAAACAATGTCTTTGAACCATATATACCATGAATTCATTCAATTCTAACAATCAAAGGAGTCCTTGATCTTGATACGCATTTCTTATTGATATTAATTGGTTGAAAAACAAAATAAAGAGTCCTTCCCATCATTTCTACTTAGCAAGTATCCTTTTTTGTTTACAAACACATTTTTTGATACAATGATCATGAAATTAACATTTGTGGCTAAACTACTAAGTATATTCATCAAAACAAACAGGTATAATCTCTAATAACACTCTAAATCTGTTTACTTCCACCAATCAATGAATTCATTCATCTTGGTTTGCATTTTGTACTAATGTTAAGTAGTTTCATTCCAAAATTATGAGACTTTCAATGAGCGTAAATCAAATTACGCACCTCTTTTCGATCCCAACATTATTTTTCATTCAATTACCATGAAATTATCATGTATATCATACTTAACGACAGTGTGAAAACAATGTCTTCGAATCATATATACCATGAATTCTTTCAATTCTAACAAACAATGGTGTCCTTCATCTTGATTTGCATTTCTTATTGATATTAATTGGTTGAAATACAAAATAAAGATTGCCTCCCATCATTTCTACTTAGCAAGTATTATTTTTTGTTTACAAACACACTTTTTGATACAATGATCATGAAATTAACACTTGTGGCTAAACTACTAACTATATTCATTAAAACAAACAGGTCTAATCTCTAATAACACTCTAAATCTGTTTACTTCCACCAATCAAAGAATTTATTCATCTTGGTTTGCATTTCTTAGTAATGTTAAGTACTTTCATTCCAAAATAATGAGACTTTCAATGCGACTAAAGCAAATTACGTGCCTCTTTTAGTTCCAAAGACCATTTTTCATGCAAATACCATGAAATTATCGTTTGTATCATACTTAACGACTATATTAAGTGTCCAAACAATGTCTTTGAACCATATATACCATGAATTCATTCAATTCTAACAATCAAAGGAGTCGTTGATCTTGATATGCATTTCTTATTGATATTAATTGGTTGAAATACAAATTAACGAGTCCCTCCCAGAATTTCTACTTAGCAAGTATTATTTTTTATTTACAAACACACTTTTCGATACAATGATCATGAAATTAACACTTGTGGCTAAACTACTAACTATATTCATTAAAACAAACAGGTCTAATCTCTAATAACACTCTAAATTTGTTTACTTCCACCAATCAATGAATTCATTCATCTTGGTTTGCATTTTGTACTAATGTTAAGTAGTTTCATTCCAAAATAATGAGACTTTCAATGCGCCTAAAGCAAATTACGCGCCTCTTTTGGTTCCAAAGATTATTGTTCATGCAATTACCATGAAATTATCATTTCTATCATACTTAACGACTATATTAAGTTTGAAAACAATGACTTTGAACCATATATACCATGAATTCATTCAATTCTAACAATCAATGGTGTCCTTCATCTTGATTTGCATTTCTTATTGATATTGAGTGGTCGAAATACAAAATAAAGAGTCCTTCCCATCATTTCTACTTTGCAAGTATTCTTTTTTGTTTACAAACACACTTTTTGATACAATGATCATGAAATTAACATTTGTGTCTAAACTACTGACGATATTCATTAAAACAAACAGGTCTAAACTCTATTAACACTCTAAATGTGTTTACTTCCGCCAATCAAAGAATTCATTCATCTTGGTTTGCATTTCTTAGTAATGTTAAGTAGTTTCATTCCAAAATAATGAGACTCTCAACGCGCTTAAAGCAAATTACGCGCCTCTTTTGGTTCCAAAGACTATTTCTCATGCAAATAACATGAAATTATCGTTTGTATCATACTTAACGACTATATTAAGTGTGAAAACAATGTCTTTGAACCATATATACCATGAATTCATTCAATTCTAACAATCAAAGGAGTCGTTGATCTTGATATGCATTTCTTATTGATATTAATTGGTTGAAATACAAATTAAAGAGTCCCTCCCAGAATTTCTACTTAGCAAGTATTATTTTTTATTTACAAACACACTTTTCGATACAATGATCATGAAATTAACACTTGTGGCTAAACTACTAACTATATTCATTAAAACAAACAGGTCTAATCTCTAATAACACTCTAAATCTGTTTACTTCCACCAATCAATGAATTCATTCATCTTGGTTTGCATTTTGTACTAATGTTAAGTCGTTTCATTCCAAAATAATGAGACTTTCAATGCGCCTAAAGCAAATTACGCGCCTCTTTTGGTTCCAAAGATTATTTTTCATGCAATTACCATGAAATTATCATTTCTATCATACTTAACGACTATATTAAGTGTGAAAACAATGACTTTGAACCATATATACCATGAATTCATTCAATTCTAACAATCAATGGTGTCCTTCATCTTGATTTGCATTTCTTATTGATATTGAGTGGTTGAAATACAAAATAAAGAGTCCTTCCCATAATTTCTACTTAGCAAGTATTCTTTTTTGTTTACAAACACACTTTTTGATACAATGATCGTGAAATTAACATTTGTGTCTAAACTACTAACGATATTCATTAAAAACAAACAGTTCTAAACTCTATTAACACTCTAAACGTGTTTACTTCCGCTAATCAAAGAATTCATTCATCTTAGTTTGCATTTCTTAGTAATGTTAAGTAGTTTCATTCCAAAATAATGAGACTTTAAATGCGGCTAAAGCAAATTACGCGCCTCTTTTCGTTCCAAAGATCATTTTTCATGCAAATACCATGAAATTATTGTTTGTATCATACTTAACGACTATATTAAGTGTGAAAACAATGTCTTTGAACCATATATACCATGAATTCATTCAATTCTAATAATCAATGGAGTCCTTCATCTTGATTTGCATTTCTTATTGATATTGATTGGTTGAAATACATAATAAAGAGTGCCTCCCAGAATATCTACTTAGCAAGTATTATTTTTTATTTACAAACACACTTTTTGATACAATGATCATGAAATTAACACTTGTGGCTAAACTACTAACTATATTCATTAAAACAAATGGGTCTAATCTCTAATATCACTCTAAATCTGTTTACTTCCAGCAATCAATGAATTCATTCATCTTGGTTTGCATTTTGTAGAAATGTTAAGTAGTTTCATTCCAAAATAATGAGACTTTCAATGCGCCTAAAGCAAATTACGCGCCTCTTTTGGTTCCAAAGATTATTTTTCACGCAATTACCATGAAATTATCATTTCTATCATACTTAACGACTATATTAAGTGTGAAAACAATGACTTTGAACCATATATACCATGAATTCATTCAATTCTAACAATCAACGGTGTCCTTCATCTTGATTTGCATTTCTTATTGATATTGATTGGTTGAAATACAAAATAAAGTGTCCTTCCCATCATTTCTACTTAGCAAGTATTCGTTTTTGTTTACAAACACACTTTTTGATACAATGATCATGAAATTAACATTTGTGTCTAAACTACTAACGATATTCATTAAAAACAAACAGTTATAAACTCTATTAACACTCTAAACGTGTTTACTTCCGCCAATCAAAGAATTCATTCATCTTGGTTTGCATTTCTTAGTAATGGTAAGTAGTTACATTCCAAAATAATGAGACTTTCAATGCATGTAAAGCAAATTACGCGCCTCTTTTAGTTCCAAAGATTATTTTTCATTCAATTACCATGAAATTATCATTTGTATCATACTTAACGACTATATTAAGCCTGGAAACAATGTCTTTGAACCATATATACCATGAATTCGTTCAATTCTAACAATCAATGGTGTCCTTCATCTTGATTTGCATTTCTTATTGATATTGAGTGGTTGAAATACAAAATAAAGAGTCCTTCCCATCATTTCTACTTAGCAAGTATTCTTTTTTGTTTACAAACACACTTTTTGATACAATGATCATGAAATTAACATTTGTGACTAAACTACTAACTATATTCATTAAAACAAACTGATCTAAACTCTAATAACACTCTAAATCTGTTTACTTTCACCAATCAATGAATTCATTCATCTTGGTTTGCATTTTGTACTAATGCTAAGTAGTTTCATTCCAAAATAATGAGACTTTCAATGCGGCTAAAGCAAATTACGTGCCTCTTTTAGTTGCAAAGACCATTTTTCATGCAAATACCATGAAATTATCGTTTGTATCATACTTAACGACTATATTAAGTGTCCAAACAATGTCTTTGAACCATATATACCATGAATTCATTCAATTCTAACAATCAAAGGAGTCGTTGATCTTGATATGCATTTCTTATTGATATTAATTGGTTGAAATACAAAATAAAGAGTCCCTCCCAGAATTTCTACTTAGCAAGTATTATTTTTTATTTACAAACATACTTTTTGAGACAATAATCATGAAATTAACACTTGTGGCTAAACTACTAACTATATTCATTAAAACAAACAGATCTAAACTCTAATAACACTCTACATCTGTTTACTTTTCACCAATCAATGAATTCATTCATCTTGGTTTGCATTTTGTACTAATGTTAAGTAGTTTCAATCCAAAATAATGAGACTTTCAATGCGCTTAAAGCAAATTACGTGCCTGTTTTAATTCCAAAGACTATTTCTCATGCAAATACCATGAAATTATCCTTTGAATCATACTTAACGAATATATTAAGTGTCAAAACAATGTCTTTGAACCATATATACCATGAATTCATTCAATTCTAACAATTAAAGGAGTCGTTGATCTTGATATTCATTTCTTATTGATATTGATTGGTTGAAATACAAAATAAAGAGTCCATCCCATCAATTATATTTAGTAAGTATCCTTTTTTGTTTACAAACACACTTTTTGATACAATGATCATGAAATTAACATTTGTGGCTAAACTACTAAGTATATTCATCAAAACAAACAGGTCTAAACTCTAATAACACTCTAAATCTGTTTACTTCCACCAATCAATGAATTCATTCATCTTGATTTGCATTTTGTACTAATGTTAAGTAGTTTCATTCCAAAAGAATGAGATTTTCAATGCGGTTAAAGCAAATTACGCGCCACTTTTAGTTCCAAAGACTATTTTTCATGCAAATACCATGAAATTATCGTTTGTATCATACTTAACAACTATATTAAGTGTCCAAACAATGTCTTTGAACCATATATACCATGAATTCATTCAATTCTAACAATCAAAGGAGTCGTTGATCTTGATATGCATTTCTTATTGATATTAATTGGTTGAAATACAAAATAAAGAGTCCCTCCCAGAATTTCTACTTAGCAAGTATTATTTTTTATTTACAAACATACTTTTTGAGACAATAATCATGAAATTAACACTTGTGGCTAAACTACTAACTATATTTATTAAAACAAACAGGTCTAATCTCTAATAACAGTCTAAATCTGTTTACTTCCTCCAATCAATGAATTCATTCATCTTAGTTTGCATTTTGTACTAATGTTAAGTAGTTTCATTCCATAATAATGAGACTTTCAATGAGCCTAAATCAAATTACGCGCCTCTTTTCGATCCCAACATTATTTTTCATTCAATTACCATGAAATTATCATGTATATCATACTTAACAACTATATTAAGTGTGAAAACAATGTCTTTGAACCATATATACCATGAATTCATTCAATTCTAACAATCAATGGTGTCCTTCATCTTGATTTGCATTTCTTATTGATATTGATTGGTTGAAATACAAAATAAAGAGTGCCTCCCATCATTTCTACTTAGCAAGTATCCTTTTTTGTTTACAAACACAATTTTTGATACAATGATCATGAAATTAACACTTGTGGCGAAACTACTAACTATATTCATTAAAACAAACAGGTCTAATCTCTATTAACATTCTAAATCTTGGTTTGCACTTTGTACTAATGTTAGGTAGTTTCATTCCAAAATAATGAGACTTTCAATGCATCTAAAGCAAATTACGCGTCTCTTTTAGTTCCCAAGATTATTTTTCATTCAATGACCATGAAATTATCATTTGTATCATACTTAACGACTATATTAAGCCTGGAAACAATGTCTTTGAACCATATATATACCATGAATTCGTTCTTGAATTTCTAACAATCAAACGAGTTGAAATAT